>VZRU01003794.1:745205-763490 GCA_013398155.1 Pedionomus torquatus | reverse complement strand
AGAAAGAGAGAAAGAGAGAAAGAGAGAAAGAAAGAAAGAAAGAAAGAAAGAAAGAAAGAAAGAAAGAAAGAAAGAAAGAAAGAAAGAAAGAAAGAAAGAAAGAAAGAAAGAAAGAAAGAAAGAAAGAAAGAAAGAAAGAAAGAAAGAAAGAAAGAGGAGAAGGGAAAAGGTAGCTAGGATTTAGAGAGAGAAGGATATTGGAAAATAAAACCAACACAAGTTTAAAACCTTACAGTGTGTTCTGAAATATCTCTAAAACAGAGTCTAATGTAAATATATGATAGGGCATGTTGTAAAAAGGTTTTATTGTATTCATAATAAGGTGCTGCTGAGCACATTCTTGGCACTAAATAAATAATAAATAGTGATAACAAAACACACTCATGACTTCACCACATGTGAGCAATGTAGCCAGTATAACCCAATGCCAATAAAATCTTTATATCTCCGCATGGCATCATGTAATCTTTCACATATTATGTCAACATTTTTAAACAACTACTAAAACATTGATCAGATCACTATAGACTGCATGTTTTAAAATCACTCACATTTGGAAAATTTAAGTTCCCAAGAAAAGAAATTTTAAAAGTCAGAGGTAACTTGCTTACTGAAAAGCCAGGCTGGAAAAGGATAAGCAGAAATCACAGTGTGTCAGTGGAAAGTAAAATGATTTCACTTGGTTTAATGTGAAAAACATAGAGAAAGCACTTAGGTTTCTTAAAAAATAGGAACTCTGTGATCACATTAAATGGATTGCAAACAGTAGACAAAGAACAAAACCCACATGATTTTGATTTTGTAAATTACACAATGACTCAGTCAAATAATGCTTATTAGACTTGTAACAGCTTCTGTTCCTCTCTTGCTTTCCCTCCTCTTTGCTATGTTCTTGCCTTCCAGGAAAGATCTGAGGTACTATAGTCCATCCAAACCCATGAGCTCTTAGAAAATGAAAGCTGTTGGCTTTTTACAGCCTCTTTTTCTGAGCACTTACGTTATTGTTTCAGGTTTTAAGTTTCAGGCTTTTCTGTCTGAAGCAGATACTTTTTGTGGTCTGGGCTAGGTTGATGAAATGGCTTCTATTCTTCAGAGTCTGCCAGCTGAAAATATTACTGCATATGATGGCACACTCTCCACTCTCTAAATATATCTTAAAAGACGGTATCACACTGGAGCCATTGCTAACAAAGCTGCAGCAGAATTTCCCTTGATTCCAATTCTAGGTATTCTCATTAAAAGGAAGATGCACAGTCACGGTCTACATTGAATATGTCACTGTGAAAACAAATCAGCTGCTTGATTCATTCTGAAGAAAGAAAAAAGGAGAAGTTAAATGTGACACAAAGGTTGAAGTGGAACAATAAAACAATATAGATAAAATCCTCAAAAACTTTACTTAAGGCTATAAAATTTATTAAGCTAGGTAGGATTATGCTTCCATTAATGTCTTGAACCAGATCTCTGACACCTGTTAATTTTGCTGTTTAGGGGGAAGTGAAAAATTCCCATGAAGCCACTCTTTTCCTTCAGGCCAGTACAGCATACTCTTTTTTTTAACACGTGCCTACAGATTTTAGGTCTTTCAAAACACCTTTGCCACCTGAGTGCTGGACTTTGGTGCAAAATTACTGCATAGTTTTTGCAGCAAATAATGAATATTTCTTCCCTGTTAGATGTGCATTGTTATAACATCACTGCTTCCCAGATATCCAGCCATGTTAAATATTCCTAGCCCACTGTCATCTATTCATTCGGTGAGCAAAATAAATTAGCACTTCTTCTGACAGCTGACATTTAAGGACGAACAGCCTGATTTTGCTAAGAAAAACTTTCTCCCTTTGGGTAACCAACACTGATTTTTATAAGAAATCTTATAGACTATTTAAGACACGAGGGCTGTACATATAATAATAAATTAAACAGAGCTAGGGAATATTACTTTGAATTGAAACACAATCATCTGTTCCATTAATGTCAGAACAGACCCCAGCATGGTTTTGACCTGTTTTTTTCTCCCAAATCCACAGGCATGATGTGGGGATGAGCATTAGCAGGGACATAGTACCCAGTTTCGATGCACCTACCCAGTTATGAATTTGGAAAGTTTAACTGTAAGGTTGTGACCAGACTGGCCAGAGAATGTTTTTGGCTGCTATTCAGTTTACTAGGATCAACGTAATCACTGTGACAAGTTTTCAAATAGGTGTAAATGTTAGTGGTGCAATTGTCTGAACATTTCAAAGTAATAACAGTACTAAACTGCCACAGAAATCAATGGTAAATAATTGATGGCTAATTCCATCAGTCCTGGAAACATGCTTATCTTTAAGCATATTCTTAAATCTCATGATTTCAGATTAATTATGTACATAGACACTATGCTGTCAGGTGCTTGTATGTTAAGCAGTATATCAGAGATGCTCAAATTACTTAACTAGTTCATTTGAATATGTTAGGTAACAAAATCCAATACATTTGGTGATAAATACCAAAATTTTAGGTACTCTGTTCACATAGTCCATTCTCAGTAAATGGTTAGTGCATTAATTACCAAAGAGGTACAGGTGCTCTAACAATCTTCTGTCAACAGGACATAGAAATATTTAATAAATACATTACACTTATACATGATTGTTTCTTGTTCATTTTCTTACCAGCAAAACGATTTTTTTTATTATTATTTTTCATGTCCTGCCATAGTACCAAAGTGTGCAACTTTCATGGTTAAGAAAAAAATATTTTTGGATAAAGGGATATTTTTATGATTCTAGGGCTGACAGAGATTAGTAGAGGAGTTGGGGACTTGCAGAAGAGAAACAGAGAAACAGAGCTAGTGATTATGACACTGATTTTACCTGCAGAAAGAGACACATGTACTGTAAAAATGTATATATTATCAGTGTCTTCTATTACTGTTTTTTTTTATTGCATACATATTTATGCAGCAGTGTGGCTTACAGAACATGAATGAGTATAGGCAGCATAAAATTTCCTTAAATATCTCCAACAAAGTTGCTAACATTTAATTTATGTATATGGATTTGGGAAGAAGAATAGGTTAGTTGTTATCTTAAGATGTTGCAGGAGTCTGTTGTTTTTCAGGATAATGATCAACAGAATTTTTCTGCTAGGCAATTAAGTTCTTTTATACTGGCTAATAGTTAATTATTAATTTTTATGCTAAAGTATTTAATTAGTGTTAACAGAAAATTAAAAAGAAACTTTTTTTTCCACTGGAAAAAGCCTCAATCTGAAGGGAAAGAGGCATTCTCTAAGATGTCTCTAGACATGAACTCTGGGCTAGAAGACTTATTGCCAGCATGAGATATAAATTAGCAGACGATTTCTAAAATGTGGCTAATACAGCTTTACTGTAGAAGACTTTACACAGAAATTTCAGCTTATTGTGTGCATTTCCCTTTTTTACTGTAGATATAATAAAGGAGACAATTACTGTAGTCAAGTTAATGAAAAAGTTATCACATTTCAAATGCACAAGATGAAACTTTGCATGTTGGGAATGGCACCCCGCTGCCTGCAGAACCAGCTCACTTCCCCCAACCAGAGCTTTGCATTGCCTTCATCTTGGTGTGGTTGAGTTGTACCTCTGCCAGGTAAATCCAGGAAAGGCACACTTTTCAAAGGCCTGAGGTTGTCAGGCCTGGCCACAGGGACAGCAGGGTGCAGCTGCATATGCACCAGATGCATACCTCTCCCCGGGTATGCAGCTATGCAGCCCCCCTGGGTCCCACAGCTGTGTGGGCTTGGGTGAATTGACAGCCCATTGCTGGATCACTGCACCTCCTTGTCACCAAATGGACATGTTTCACAGACCCTTCTGTTGATTTATGTTATCTGTCTTCTTAGCCTCTAAAAATTCCTAGTAAAAGGATGCTATAGAATAATAGCAAAAATGCTTATTATTTGAATATTTCTTGCTTCCAATTTTTTTCCCAAAACCTTTGTTCTCTCCTTTTACAGTGAAACTCTTTCAACCCACCTTCCTTTACTGAAACAGCTTTTTTTGTGTCTTTTATTGGCTTTTACTCTAGGTAGAGGCTTGATTAGGACCTAGTACTACTGTTAGGAAAAGTTGATTTTGATTCTGAAGAAAAAGCAAGTTAAACCTTGTCTATTTTCCATTCCCTTCTCCTTCCATTGCCTCATCTTCAGATATGTTTCTGTTTACCACACCTCCAAATACTGCACTTCATTTTGTTTCCCTGTATTTTTCTCTGTATGCCCTGTATTACTGAACAGAATACGTGTGGCCCTTTCCTGCAGGTATTTCTTTACAGCTCTTCAGAAGCTAGAACCCTCAGTGATCATCCTTAGGAGCTGACAGGTCACTCAGACAAAACGTCCTTGTGTTTGAGTAGCCTGTGGTGTAACCAAGTATTCCTGAGCGGTGTGTCTACTGTCAATGCTGGATGATAAAATTGGCTTTTCCCAGGTTGCAGTATACCTTTGAAAACAGCCAATCCTGCAGACCCAGACACAGATTAGATTCATGTTTTTGACTCTACATGGAATAAAAATTGACCCTGAACTATCTTTATATGTGTGTGTGTATATTGTGCACATAATTATTGTTGTGTTTCTATATATATTATACACATAAGCCTGAAAGAGAAAAAACCTGACAGAAACACTAGGGGTCCTTCTTAGCAGTGAAGCATTTAGCAGTGTTGAAAAGAACCAAGCCAATTTCTGAGACAAATTTAGCTTTTACTGGAAATGCCTTCTCTTGAGAAGGGGAAAGGAATGGAAAAAAAAAAAAGAAAAAAAAAAAAAAAAGATAATTTATGGCTTGCTGTTTAAAATCTTCCTGGACCAACTTCATTTTTGCACTTCTTGTCACCTTTCAGCTCTGAAATGGAGACTGGCCTAAGCAGTGCTAGGGCTCATCTATCCTCTCTTGAACTTCCCTGCTGAATTTGCAGGCATCAGCACAAAAGAACCCAAATACAGCTTGAACCTGGACCTCAGAGGGGGGTGGGGCCCTGCCAAGACTGAACTCAGTGCTCAAGCTTCAATAGCCCTGTAAGAATGCGGTCAAAAAAGGGAAAGGAGATTCATTCCTAATGAATGTAGTTTGAAATATATACTTCGAGACTTAAATGAATAGGTTTTTAGTTACAGTGTGGTGCAGAGACGAGTAGATGTGGAACAACTGCTTACACAGACATAAACCAGTCTCTCAGTCTCTCACACTCTCTGGGTCCCTTAGGATGTGGTTGGACAGATGGATACACATATGCTAAGGAATCCTCAACAAAAAAGCCTAGGAAGACAGACAGCTAAAAGATCTTATGTAGCGGAAATGCAATTAAATCCCCTAGTAATGAGGCCAAGAGCTTGTAATTGCACATTTGCTGGGCATGTTATTTACACCAATTGCATGTTTACTGCTTTAAAAATATTTTTCAGGGACATCTTCCTAGCTTCATTCTTACAGGCATTATTAATCTCATCAACTTTAATATAAAACTAGCTGCGAGAAGATTTTTAAAGGCTTTTAATTAATTTTAAATGCAGTAAATCTCATTAAGTTTGCAGCAGATTGTTTTCAAAGAAAGCACTTGGCAGTAGTTAATGTGTTTTTTTCCAGCTCCCTTACTATTACACTGTGTATGTTGTTATCTTGTGTTTCCCATAAATCTTTGTAACAAAGGAAACAAATGGCTCAGAAATGCAATAAGGTTTTTTGGTCTCTACAGCATACTTGTATCTATGCAGTGAATTGATACAGTGATTGCAGCTATGAAACATATACAAGACTATAAAAAGTTACAAAGCTAGCATTTTCAAAAGTTCTTGAGGTAAATTAGATGTTTGTCATTTTCTCACTGGATTTCAGTGGAAATTGTCTCAAGTCCCTTGAGTCCATATCCAACTTCTTTCATTTCTGGGACTCTGACACAGTCATAGATTAATATTGAAGCAAAGACACCAGAATCTGCCTCCTATGTGGTGGTGTCAAAAACTTGTTTATCACATGACTCTGTTTCTACCTAGAAATGCTGTTCATGAGGAAAAGAAAACTTGAAATTGATACATTTGGCCTCTTTTTCTGGGAATTATAAACATCTGGCTGCCCAGACTATAGCACACATACAGAGAATCTATGTTTACAGGATATCTCAAACCAGCCATATATGTGCTATGTGTGGATACTTTTTATTACGCATATGCAGCTTGTTTAACAAATCTACACCCTATGCATCCGCTCAGTGGATGTACGCAGGCCCTGTGCACCCTTGATACATCAAATGTGTGATCAGTTAGCATGAAGAATAATTGCATATGTCCTAGGTTGTATGAGAATGACTGAGCACACAAACACAGGCAAGTCTGCAGCTACAGCAGATGTGGCATATCTGCTGCACTGGACACTGGGGCTACATCTATTGTTATAATATGCTATTCTTTCACACTTAGATAACTGCTATGGAGTAGTCCATATCCATACTATTAAACTGTGTTATCCTCCCAAATAGATCAGTGGCGTCCAAACTAATCAGTAAGAATTGTTCACAGCCAATTCATGGCCAAGTCCTGAACTATGCCTGGAGGTCACTGGGAAGTCATTAATTATACTGAGTCAAGCCCATAACAAGGATTGTTTTAATAAATTACCGGTACTGATGAATGATTTCCTATGTTCACGTCTGTGTCCTGGTCCTTTTAAACTTATGATGCAGCATAAGCACACACTTCTGTCCTGGAAATCTCTAGAAATAATCTAACAGGTTAACAAAGGTGAATTAACATAGCTATAGCAAACCCCAATAATCTCTAAAATCACTGCCCTAGGGCAGCAGTTACACTAAGAATTACTGGCTGCCAAAATCACTTCCCAGTCTCCTTTTTAAACTAGTAGGTCACACAACTCTTCACCTCTCTCTGTCTACTTAAGTGAATGTGAAAGTCATCAAGATTAATTTCCACCTTGTTATTCAGAGATACAGCAGTTAAGGAGACTAGCTAAACCTGCTTAACAGTGTGCCTGAATGTAAAAGTAGTTTCTTGAATGCCTTTCACATAAAAAAAAAAAAGTACAGAAAACCAATGGCGACTCAGAAAAATATTCCTTGTTGACCTTCAATTCAGCCTCAAAAAAGTTTCAATGGGCTATAACAAAGGGAATGATACATAGTTAAACAATTTAATTTAGTAATTGGATTAAGCCACTAAATTCACCCTTCCAAAACTAAGCTTGGAACCAGAAGTACAGGTAAATAAATGTTTTAGTTGACTTTCAACTTCAGATAAGTTTCAACTTCAAGTGAAAAACACCAAAAATGTCCAAGTAGATATAAAGTGCTACCAACTAAAAGAAACATTGTAAAGTTGTTGTTGCATGTTTATAAAACTGAAATTCCCCAGAGGTTCACAAGAACTGTTGACAGAAAGACCTAAAATCAAGAGCATCCTTGTTGAAGATCTACTTGCTTATTAAGATTTATTTATTTATTTAACCGGTTGATTATTTACTTGTCTGCCTGTTTATTTACATGTTGATGTTTTTAGTTAGTGGCCATCGCTGAATACACTTGAATACAGCACTTCACTAGCCAATGAATATGCACGTTGTGGCCAAAATATGGAGGTGTTTGACTGGAGGTCAGTTACAGCATGTGCTGTCTCTTTTTTATGGCTCTGCCCTAGACAGTATTGTGACTGCTGGAAAAAATCTGACATTAGCACTTTTGGAGCAGTTTAAAGGCCCCTGGTTTTATCAGCCCTGCTGCTCACAGAACATCTGAAGTTGTTTCTTGCAAGAAGTTATTTTCAAGCACCTGGCAGGCCACTTGTCTGACAGTGGGACAGATCTGCTGTCAGCAGCTGCTGCTAAAGGACCACAAATAGCTGATACCCAGGCTGAGAGTTTGTGGGGGACAAACCTGTGGGCCTGAGGCAGCCACGGCCTTAGTGTGGGTTTTAGTCTGACAGAAATGGCCACAATCTGCCTCACTCAGGCAAGAAGCAGTATTAGGCACAACTGCTTTGATTTCAAAGATGGTACCCCGGCTTTAGAATAGTGGCAGGACCCAGTTGTCCTATTATCTTATCAGGAGACTCAGCCTTCAACAACATAGAATCATAGAATCATAGAATGGTTAGAGTTGGAAAGGACCTTGAAGATCATCAAGTTCCAACTCCCCTGCCACGGTCAGGGAAACCTCCTACTAGAGCAGGTTGCTCAAAGCCCTATCAAGCCTGGCCTTAAATCCTTCCAGGGATGGGGCATCCACAACTTCCCTGGGCAACCTATTCCAGTGCCTCACCATCCTCACAGGAAAGAATTTTTTCCTAATATCCAATCTAAATCTCCCTTCTTCCAGTTTAAAACCATTACCCCTTGTCCTATCACTCTACTTCCTGACAAAGAGTCCCTCTCCAGCTCTCCTGCAGGCTCCCTTCAGATACTGGAAGGCTGCAATAATGTCTCCCCAGAGCCTTTTCTTCTCCAGGCTGAACAGCCCCAGCTCCCTCAGCCTGTCATGCTGCACTAGAGCTCACTTTTTGCCTTGCCTGAGCAGGGCCTTTTCAATTTTCTTCTCTGCAGCACAGAGCAGGACCTAGCAGGGTAGGACATAACTTCATCTGGGAGTTTTTGGGACTGCAGTCATCATCATGAGATACCATTTATCAAATGAGTCAACATCCGGAGTTATCACTAAGGCCCTGAGGAAACTTTAGCATTAAAAAGATTTATTCCAGAGAACATATGATTTGATTTACAATGCACTGTTTTATCTGATAAAAATAAGTGCAGAGCACTTGCCAAGAAAAGAGCAACAAGGAGCAAAACCAATGCAACAACACTGTATTAATTTAGTTCACCTTTAAGAAGTTTTGTTAAGTATCTGGAAAGAATTCCCACATACATTTATCTCAAGCATGTAAAATCCTCCTTTGTCATCACCCCAGAGCCTTCACAGGATTTACCCAGGGTTTCTTAGAGTGCTTTTTCCTCCACCGAACGTCAAGTTTTCAAGTACTTCAAAACAGTTACAAATTCCAAATGATCAACTGAAAAATGAAGCAGTCTCTTTTGCGCACATTGTAACTCAGCCAAAAAGAGTAAAATTATGATGAGACTTCTGAATCAAGCCCTTTCTGGGATATCACAGAGCAAAAATACTGGGAGATTTGAGAACAAAAAGGTTAAAAACCCCTTTAGGTCTAGCTCAACAGTATTTTGTAGGCAGATAAAACTTAGGAAACACAGAATAGGTTGCAACTTAATCTAATAAAATAATATACCTGTTCTGCATGCATTTTGGACAAACACAACCGAAAGGAGAAGCTTAAAAAGAAAAGATACTCTGGTTTCGGAAAGTGATTTCCTAGCCAAGAACAGCTGAACTGAATCTGTATAAGACATGACTGTAGCAATTAGTGACTAATACAGATCATGTCAACAGCTGGCAGTGATAATTCTATTCAAAGGTTTTATTTATAATCCCTGCATCTGATATTGTCCAGTGTTCTCTCAACAACAAGTAGGGGGTTTGTAAACAGCCACAATGAAAAGTAAAGTTCTACTGCAATGTATTAGTTTCCTTGGTTTTTGTTTCTGATCTGTTTTATAGTTTTATTTCACTTTATCTGATAAAATATGTCCTTACAAAATAAAAGCCTATAGAATGAGAGAAATTTCACTCACTTGCTGTCTGTTGCCTGTCGTCTTACAAGAACATATGAGAACTTGACTCTTTAATATTTCCTGCTAATAAAACTCTAAGGAATTGATATAGATGTATTCTGTCCGTCATTTCTAAAATATTCTGTTTAATGTGAAACATTTTTTCACATTTGCACATCACACAGTATATGAGACTAAAATTTATATTTGTTGCTCTCTTGGGTAAGCATTATTTTATAGGGTTAGAACTGAGTGAAATGTGAATCATATCCACTGAGTGATGTTGAGTTTAAGTTAATTTAATAGAATTACTGATTATCAAAACCTTATGTTAGAATTAGAGATGATCCCTAGCTCTCATATCATAAAATGGGAAAATACAATAGTCCAGTCCTGGTTTATCTCATTGTGAAAAGCCAATGAAGTTCAGATTTACTTTGGATCTGAATTACCGTAATTATTAGGTTTCCAAATCTGGATATCTATTTGAGCCTCTCTATTTGGAACATTATAATTTACCATAAGATTTGTTTACAGGGAACATTTCTGTTAGCTTTCCTAGGGGATCGAAATCCATTATAGCTCATTAGCCTGGATTATTGTGGTCCAGTTATTTCACTAAATAACTGAATCGCCTGTTTTAAAATGCAGTTAATAGTAGTATCAGAGAGTATCAGAAGAGTATCAAACCAGATATTGAAATATGAATCTAAACAGAAACTTGGGATACATGAATGTAACTGCCTGAAAAAAAAAAACAAACAACAAAGAGACAAAGGAATACGATTGGGCTAAAATACTTTAGAACTCCAGAGGACAAACTTTATGGTGAATATTACATTTTAGGACCACTTCAACAGAAAAATGCACTTGGGCCAAAACAGCACGCATAGTCAATTACTAATTTTGGAAAATAGGACAGATGATGAAATTGTGGACAATCAATGCCAGCACAGAAAACTTAACATTTAAGCAGTTTAAATTGTTAACAAGTAAACATGTCTTTCTTTGGGTTTGCTTTGTTTTTCAGTTCATCATATATCATTTACATGGTAATGGTACCATACCTACATGATAATAAAAGAGGGAATAATTAGAGAAACTCAATTCCATAGAACTCGATTTACTTTTAAATAACATTAATCAGACCCTTCTCCCATGTTTGTGCTTCTTTCCCCAATTTACTACTGACTTTCACTCTGGAGGATTAGCTGGATTCATACATTCAACACATCGCAGATGAGGACATGGTAGCCTAGACTGCATTCTCCTTGGCACTGCTGGGATCAATACATACGGCCTTTTTGAAAGAGATGTTTCCTTTAATCACGTCATTTACACTCCTACTATCACTCTGGCCATTCATTCACAACATTATGTTATTGCTAGAGAGTAAGTCAAGAGGTGCCCAGCTCATGTCTACCCTTCTGTCCTTCATTCACCTTAATATAAATCCTATAAATCCATAATGAAGTCAGGACTACAGGAAAATAGTCTGCTTATCATCTGACACTGCTTTGACCCAGATACCATCTCAAAAAACTAGGAAAGGAGTAATTTCCAGAGGAATCAGGTGTGCTTACTTAGAAGCGTTTCAGACTTGCCAGGCTGAAGGATTAGTAAGGGTACAATAAATTTTGTAATCCATAGTCATGAGAAAGAGTCAACGAGTTGTTTTTCTGGAGCAGTGGAATGTATTCATAGTCCAAATATAGTTTGAAACACTCTATAATTTCTCAAAATTAATTACCTATTAACTACTCTCTGTATCATATCCATCAAAGTAAGGATTTCAGACACTGTAAAATCACTTATTTAAATCTGAAATACAAATGTGCATTTCATTTTGACAGCACTATGCTCACAATTATTAGAGAGAGTTTCCCTCAATTTAATTTTATGATCTTGTACTGGGTCTGGCTGTGGTGGAGTTAAGTTTCTCCATAGCAATCTGTGCAGCATTATGTTTTGAATTGGAGGCTAAAATGGTGTTGCTAACACAGCCATGGTTTGACTATTGCTGAACAGTTCTTGGACAGCATCATGTTTCTCTCTTTTTCCAACTCTGCACCCCAGTGAGTAGGTTTGAGGTGCACAGGAAGTTTAGAGGTGATGCAAACAGGACAGATGAAAAAAGGGACATTCCATGCCATATAACTTCATGCTCAATAATTCCTCAGTAATAAAATAGAGTGGGGGTAATTTAGGATGGTAGCCATTGCTTGGACACTTTCTGGGCATCAGTCTGCTTATGGGAGGAGATGAATGACTGCCTTTGCATTACTTGTTTTGTTTTGGTTTTTTTCTTCTTCCTTTTTCCTTTGCTTATGAAAAGACCTCAACCCACAAATTTTCTTAGATTTGTTCTTCTTATTCTTTCCTCTGTCCTGCTGGGGGATTAGAGAGGGAGGGAGGAAGTGGTTGAGTGGTGCTTAGATGCCTACTGGAGTTAATCAGCAACAGAACCTTAAAATGTTTATACCCCACCTGACTGAAGCTATCAATAAGTATGGTTCAGATATCAAGGCTAACCTAAGCTTTTCTTCCCAGCTCCCTCTATAATCAGTTGAGAGGCACAGATAACCACTCAGTTCACTTATTTCAGACAGCTGTCCCAAGGGCTAACTTGCTGTTTTTGTCAATCCCTCTCATTGACCAAAGAGGGAAACTAGAAAGTATCTCAGGTACTGATGGCAGTGAAGCTAGAGGATCAGTGTGGACTTGTCATGGGAAAACCATTCAGTATTCACTTCACTATTTGGTCAGGTTTTGGATCCCTAGCATTGGATTATACAGGCAGAAATACACTAATACAAACATTTGTTGATACGTGTACTGTGTTTCTCAGACAAGAGTCCAAGCCTAGAACTCCAGGGAGAACTGTGCTACTTTTTCTGTTATGTTTGTGTACCAAAGCAACCCAAGGGGCTTTCAGTCTCTCAAAGGAAAGAGGAAATCTTTTAAAACAGAAAGAATTTGAGTATACCAAGTGAAACAGATTAAAATCAGATATTTGAAAACAAAGCCTTCCTCTAACCCAGCATATTTTCGCAGCATGAGTCCTCCTCTCCAGCTTTGCTCCTCAGTCCAGTAACTTTCCATAGATTCTTCCATTGCCACAACTTTTGCAGAAGCTCCCTTGGGGCCTTGAGTGGGCTCCCTGATGCAAGCTGGCATGCAGCTACCCTGAGGAACACTGCGGGCTTTGGCAGTGCTGCCTATTATGGCAGGCTTGAGTAGATTGGATTCTGAATGCCCTCCCTCAGCTCTGGAAGGAGAGGCAGTTGCCCCATTTGTACAGTGAATTGTGCTTGAACCTCTGTCATAAGCATATAGTCTTCTGTGTTAGTCCAAGGCCATGTCATTTTATCAAAGTATTCTATCCTGTACATAATAAAATCATAGAATCATAGAATGGCTTTGGTTGGAAGGGATCTTAAAGATTATTGAGTTCTACACCCCCTGCCATGGGCAGAGACACCAGCCACTAAACCAGGTTACTCAAAGCCCACTCCAACCTGGTCTTGAACACTTTGGGGGACTGAACATCCACTACTTCTCTGGGCAACCTGTTCCAGTGCCTCACAGTAACGAATTTCTCCCCAATATCTAATCTAAATCTACCCTCTTTCAGTTTAAAACCATTACCTCTCATACCATTGATACACTCTCTGATAAGGAGTCTCTATTCATCTCTCCTGTACCCCCCCTTGAGGTACTGGAAGTCTGTTATAAGGTCTCCCTGAAACCTTCTCTTCTCCAGGCTGAACAAACTACGCTCTCAGCCTGTCCAAAGGTGTTCCATCTCTCTGATGATTTTTGAGGCCCTCCTCTGGACCTGCTCCAACAGGTCCATGTCTTTCATGTGCTGAGGGCTCCAAGACTGAACGCAGTGCTTCTTCAGAGCTGGACGCAGTGCTCCAGGTGGGGTCTAACCAGAGCACAGTAGAGGGCTCCTCAACCTGCTGGCCATGCTTCTTTCAGTGCAGCCCAGGATATGGTTGGCCTTCTGGGCTGTGAGTGCACATTGCTGGGTCATGTAGAGCTTCTCGTCAAACATCCTCAAGTCCTTCTCCTCAGAGTTGCTCTCAGTCCATTCTTCAGCCAGCCTGTATTTGTGTTTGGGATTGCCCCAGTGCATGAGCAGGATCTTGCAGGACCAAATGTGAGCAGACAGCCCATCCAAGAGAATCAGACATTCAGTGCATTTTTTCTGAGCATGAGTAGTAAACCCAATGTGCACAAGAGGGGTTTAACTTCCATTGTGTGTGCAGACCACATGAGAAGAGGATGTTTGAGAAGTTTAGCCAACACTTCCTGGAACCTATGCAGTCACACAGCACTGGGCTGGCTCTTTATAGCAATACACTACAGCCCACAGGAATACTACATCCAACCAAGGCACACAGCAGTCTTAAATCTTAGATATATGACTGACAGCATACCTAGTGTCCCAGTAAAATTTATAATACACAGTTTAAATGACTAAGCTTGATTTTGTCTGCTAAGCTTCAACAGTAGGATCACTGCTGTACATCCCACCTGCTCTAATGGGAAGTGTCCCTGCCCCTGGCAGGGAGGTCAGAACTCAATGATCTTTGAGGTCCCTTCCAACTCTAACCATTCTATGATTCTATGAACAGCAGTGTGATAAAATCATCTACCCTGCAAAGGCTACCTGTCAGACTAGGCATGTGTTACATTTCCTTAAAGTCCACTTCAAAGAAGGTTTAAGGTGAAAAAAAAAATGCCCTGGATACTTGGTGGTCAAGTTGGTATCACAGCTCTGTGGTAATCTGTAGTATCACAGCTCTCCTGCTAGCAGAACTCACATTAGCTTGTTGAAAAAGGAAAGGCTTGTCTACATGAGGTTCAAACACAGGAGTGACTGCAGTGTAGACAGTCATTTGATAAATGTTATGAAAGGAACAATAGAAAGAAATGTGTTGCCAAGCACAGTTCTGAGTTGCAAATGGAAGTAATGGAAACACGAGGTAAAATATTATTTTTGGACATTGGAGAGTGCATAGTATGGAATGTTCTGGAATTCATTTATATTTGTTTGGCAGCTTGCTTGATTAGGACAGATAGCATTTGGATTTTGTTTTTTATATTTTCTTCTTACAACATTTTTTGGCTTTTAGACATGAAACATCATGAAAGTAGAATTAGAAGGAAAAATTATTGCCATATTCTAAGAACTCTCCTTTGCATTGTATTTTCTCTCTTTCCTTCTAAGACATTGCAACACACCTGTGTTAAAAATTCAGCACTGATTGTGGAATATAACACAGTCTCCTCTGGCTGCACAAGAATATCTTTTGGATATCACTCCTGACTTCTTGGATCAAAAGTGCATATACCAGAAGAAAATTGGGAAAATTCTGAACTTCAAAAGAAAAACTTGGACAAAAATGACTGATGAGTAGAAAAAAGATAAAAAGAAAAATTTGCCCTGGGGGTTGCTGTTGTGCCTCTAGTGCTCATTGATAAACTTACAGAATGACAATCTCAAAACCACCCTTATAAGGGAGCCAAACAAGGCAGTAAATTGAGAATTACAAATTAGTAATGATAGCTGCCTATCAGGTGCTAAATTTTGAACTCAGGTTGTACAAGGATCATCAAGGTGTATATGCAAAAAGATCTTCCCTGCAAAATAAAAATCAGGTTGTAAGTACAAGTAGGTATTATAATCTAAAAAAGTCATTTTTTTTTCAACCTGCTTTTCTGATTCAGATCCCCAAGAAAATGATGCCATGAGCAGCACTCTGGTTTGTTCTTATACATGCCACTGATGAGCCTTTAAGATATTTTTTTTTGTACCAGAGATAATGGTAGTAAAATATGTGAATTCAGGGTAAAATTTCTGCTATCAGAATTACTATATCTGATACTGTGGATTATTTTTTTTTCCTCTTAGAACATAGATTGTGACCATATGCAGCACAGCTCTTTTAATTGTTCCTGCTTTGATTTCTGTCCTTTAGATAGTTCCCATACTGGAGAGCTCCTGGAAATAATTTTGGAGTCAGAAATTCTTTCTGTGTAAAAAATTTGAGACTTCCTGCAGCTGTGGGATATAAGCCAGCAGACAGGAGATTTGGCCTTTCTTGCCAACTCCTGCACAGTGTATGGCAGCAGAAAGGCCCATAATATCGTCAGAGTTTGATGTGGAGGTTTTCCTACTTAAGAAACAAGCAGCTATGAGTGTTAAACACTAGAACAGAAACAGAAATAACAATATCATCTGGTTATTCAGGACAGCTACACACATAGCTTTTTCACACTAATTTCCATGAAGAAGGAAGCAGTATCAGACATGGCATCTGGCCAACTTACTCCTCTGTCTGGCACATCTTTTCACCTTATCCACCCCATATCCTGGATCTGGACCACACATAAGGGCTTCATCAGATTGATGGTACCATATGAGCATCCGAACCCCTCGTTCCAGCAGAAGGGAATGCTGCTCCCAGAATGGGTCCTCACAGAACAACCTCAGGGGAGCATACTCTACTCTAGAGATGGGAAAATATGCAAACTGGGTCATAATGAGATATCGCTTTTGTTAACAAGATAGGAAAAAATTGTACTTGTTACTATGAATGAAATTCTAGCCCTAGAGAAAGTCAGGAAGACATTAATGTTAGCTTTAATGATGACAGGATTTAAGAATGTGTCTTTATTGTCAAATTTTAAAGCATCACATAGAAAATATGGACCACTTGGATCCAAATTACCTCTCATGAAGATTTCAGACCATTTGGTCACTAGTTTCTGAAATACCAATGGCTGGGAAACATGGATTTCTCTAGTAAAAATCCATTAGTATCCAACTGTGAACTGGTAAATGGGTACAATGCTATTCTACTTCATCTGGAAATCTTAGCTTAGCTAAGAGTCTTTTCACTACCTGTTAGTTTACACATTCTAGGTTTCCCTAAGACATTTGTTTTAAATAAATGTCCAAATTGGACAAAGTCAAGGCCAAGGATAGTAATATCCAGGGTTGGCATATGTGGCAAGAAAGTGTATGACAAGAAGAACATTTATGGTAACAGGTGCAAAAATATATGTGTAAAACAAGAACAAATAGTTATAGGACTAGAGTAGTCATCTAACCTTCAATACAGTTCCTTTGTGTACTTTTGACTGTGGACTTCAAACACAGGGCTACAATAAAGTAAGGAAGGACTAAATTTCAGTGCCTGGTTGGATAGGACAGACAGCTGGACCTTTTCTGTCCTTTTATGGGACCTGGTCCAGCCACAGAGCACCACAGCTCTTCCCTGTTGCGGCTGTGCCACAGCCCACGTTGTCTACCAAATGCTGTGAGAAAAACAAGCAGGAGCAAACATAAATATTTGTTCCTTGCATCCTAACAAATTTACAGTGTTTAGCTAAGGTTAAAATGCTTAGCCATATGCTTCTCATATGTTTGTTGCTGTAACTTTTCTTTGTGCTAAATAATGGTTTTATCCATCTTGAAGTTCATAAGTTGATTTAAGGGAGGGAGGGGACAGTAGTCAAAGGTAGCTCATAAGTTGAGACAAATTCCTCATTTCCTCAGGGAAGGAGAGGATGCAATGAAATAAAAAAAAAATTAAAATAAATTCTTGCCTTATAGTACAAAAGCCAAGGTAATCACAGAATGGGCTGCTAGGCCTCAGGAGTGCCAGTGAATCTTAGCGCTTAATATTTTGCCCTTACGTAAGTACTTTCCTAATACAGGCTATTCAGTGCAATACTTTCTGAAGCAGGGGCTAACCAAACGATTCAGCATCCAAAGACACAGTAGCAGAATGTTTTGGTCAATAGCTGTCAAGTGTCTGCTACATCTGCCTTGCATCATCTACTGCTCCTTGCTGGGAGTATAGTATATACAACAGTATATAGTATAAGCATATAATAATAATAAAGGTATATTCTATACAATCATCAAGGTTTTATTCTGCTGCCTACACATAACATTCATTAGAGATGTGGCGAGGTGTCCAAGAGATTCCCATAGACCTTTCTCCTTTGATGGAAACATGTCTCTCCTGTCTCCTTCAGGACATGCAGGAGATCAGTGCCCTGCTGGGAGTCAGACAGGATGCCTTGGGGCATTAAACGCTCATTTACAAGCAAGTGTATGGATGATGATGAAACCTAGAAAGTTATTTGACCATTGCTAAGTAACCTGAGCGTAGGGTCAAGTAAATTACTCTATATGGCTCCATTGAATTTATTGATTGGAGTGTCAGTGAGAGCTCAGACACTAGTTCATGTACAGAAACCTGTATAAAGCTGGAGCTGAATTCCACGTTCACAGAGCATAGTCCAGAATTATGTACTTAGATCTTTCTGGATTGTTGCCATAGATATGTAAGTCCTCTCTTCCACTTAGAAATCAGAGGTAATATTTTGTTTTTGGAGTCCTATGCTTTTGGTCACCTAGATATTGAATATCTGAGTATTTGTTTGCACCTTAGAATGACCAAAAGCAGAACTAACCTTAATTCTGTCCTGGTTTGAGGTAAAATAAACCGACTTTCTGTTTTACAATTTTACTTTCTTAGCTAGGCCTCTTCTAAATTAACAGTTTTTTAACAGCACGTTGTTCAGAACTATTTTGTCTTCCA
>VZRU01003794.1:721899-738184 GCA_013398155.1 Pedionomus torquatus | reverse complement strand
AAGGGGGTTGACCTGTTGATCCTTCAGCTTTTATACGGGGCATGATGCTGATGGGATGGAATACCCCTGTTGGTCCGTTCTGGGTCACCTGTCCTGTCCGCTCCTCCTTGAAGGTGGGACCCTCCAACGGGCAAATGCTGAAAATTATCTGACCTTGGTTCTTCCAGCAATAAGTCTAAACAAGGGCCTCTCTGCATACCATCCCTTGGTATAATCAGGTCTTATCACTGTGAGACGGAACAGCTCTGAACAATGTGCTGTTAATTTCAGAGTTTAGCTAGTTAGAAGAGGCCCAGCTAAGAAAGTAAAACTGTAAAACAGAAAATTGGTTCGTTTTACCTCAAACCAGGACACAAGAAAAATGTGGACTAACTGCAGACAGTTGAAAACTATGTGAAAAATGGGAGTTAAAAGGAAAGATTAAACAAACTGAGGTTGGCTGGGGAAGAAATAACAGTCCATAATGGCTTGTAGAAAGAATCTATTTTTTTAAAGAAAAATATTTTCCCAAGGTGCACAGTGGACTGGAGAAGCACAAACAGAAAAATCTGTCATTTGTATATCAAAGCATTGGATTCAGCAGTTTGAATGGGGAATATAGGGAATAATGTCACAGTTTGAGTTGGGAGAGTTGACTTTCTTACAAGCAGAATTGTATTGAATCTGCTCAGGGAAAAAGCAACACTAGAGAACAAATACAACTTCTAACTAAATCCTACACAAGATTGCGCATGCGATTTTCTGATTTCTGAAAAAGTGAGCATGAATGCTTTTTAAACTGATCTCTATGGTTTGCAGAAGTCTTTCACATGGTCTTTGGAGCTCTGAACCACCTGGTTTGGCAGGCAGAACTGCTTTTGTGTTTCACTAAAAGACCACCAAACTTCATACTCTTGTATGAACACCAAAATATCTAGAATTTTACAGGAGTGAACTCTACCAAGACTTGTATATCAGAGAAGTTTAGAATAATAGTGGAGTGTATCTGAATATTAATTTTTCAGGGTCCTGTGTGACCTCTCCTCATTCCCTCCCTCCCTCCTTCCTTCCCTCCCTCCCTCCCTCCCCCCCAGGGGTTCAGCTGCTGGCAGGCAGTGTTGGCTTGCCAGACAGAAGCTGCTGTGAAAGACACCTCCCACCTATTCTAGTGGGAGGTATCCCTTCCCATGGCAGAGGAGTTGGAATTCAATGATCTTTAAGGTCCCTTTCAACTCTAACCACTCTATGATTCTATGAATCTATAATTCTAAGAGCTGGAAAATGCCATGGCCAGTCTCTTTCCTTGAATGCTGTCTCCAAGGATTCTGCCTTCAGCCTTACCATGTTTTCCTGCAGCCATGTCTGATCCAGGTTCACCTTACCAGGTCAGAATTCTGACACACCCGACCTGCAGACCCATGTACTGGCCCAGACTTGGCCTGTCTCTGTCCCCAGGGAGGTGCCCAATGCCCAGGGCAGAGGCTGCCCCAGTGCCCCCCTCCTGGCTTCTGGGCATAACATCTACGAGCCCTCGCACTGAGCACAGCAGCCAGTCACTTGCTCCCCTGCATGGCTCCTTGCCCCACATGGCTGTGGCAGTACCAGACAGACCCACCAAAAGCTGGCGGGTGGGAGAGGGGCAGCAGTCATTACAGCATTAATACAGGCAGCAGTAAAGCTACAAAGTCTACAGCACTACAAAGACCAGTGACTGTGGAGCAGTTGGAGCCTGACCATCCACTTCTTCCCAGCAAGACTGCAGTGCTTCTTTCTCCTGTTTAAATCCGGAGACTTCTTCAGTTCACCATGCACACAAAAACCCCAACAATGCAAGTTTAATCAAGAAAAGGCACTGGGCAATTACTGGTAGTGTCTAGGTTTGCTGGTGATTAAAGGGAGAAACAGGCAGTCTCTTAATAATTTCTTCATTTATTCTGACTTCTCTGTTTAGTGACACATAAATTTTGTTTGCTTAATACTGTCAGAAAGACAGAAGTCAAAGATTTGGACCACAAGCATTAGGACTGCAGGACAATCACGAGTTTCATAGTATGGGACTTACCTTTCAAATAGTCTTACTTTTCTAAATAAATCTAGCTCAACAGATTTTGAGGGGACCATCATTAAAAAATACATCACTCTCATCAATTGGCGCAGCATCTTAGCTCTCAGTAAACTGAAAATAATATACTGCACACACAGGCATTGTTTATGGGATTTGGGACATTGAAAATAATCCCATTATCATAGTCCTGGTCTTGGTAAAGATTTGTTGTGTATTAAAAAAATCCCACAAACAACCGATCTCAACATCCAGAAAGAACAATCACCTTAAAGTATTCCTGTAGGTAAATTTGCCTCATTATTTGTTTTACAAACTTAATGGCCAGGATTTCTGAAGGTTTTTTTTGATCTGCTTGTAAAGTGAGAATACGATCCATCCTTCCTGCAGGGCACCCCTACATTTTAAGTCCTCATCACTTTACAGTTGTACATAATGGAGCTGTTTAACTGTGGTAATAGGTGGTCTAATGAAATATTACCACACCATTTTTTCTTCACGGACTCCTTTGGCTTCTTGTGTCATTTATCCTTCTCAAAATCACAGTGTTTACTTTGGACTGTTTTGCTGGAATTACTGCTTGGTGCTTGATTGATTTGATGAAAAGAAGGACAGACGGCCAGTGCCCCTTGGCCCTGTTCAATAACAGAAATCTTTCTCTGAGGCTGGCAGCCTGCACTCACTCCAGGCGCGGATCCAAGTTTCCTCTGAGGAGCAGCTCTTTGATGACACGTAGCCTGCTTGGAGGAGTCTTGTTGACATCACCAGAATTGGCTTCCCTTGCATGCTGGCGGTAGGAGATGCAATTCAAGGAGACATGAAAGGCACAGGAGAACGGGGGAAGGAATGGTCTTCTGCGAGTCGCAGATCAAATGCCTTGTTTCTCCTCCAGAGTCAGAAGCCAGGAACTGAGGCTGTCCAGCTGAGACTCCAGATGAGCTGCTATTGTTTGTTTAGTGACAACAATCATTTTGAGCTTGGACCTTCAGTAAATAATATGGGCTTGGAGAGGCAGGACAATGCTGCTGCTGCTGCTGCTGCTGCTGCTGCTGCAAAGTACTGTCTCCCCACTCTGACTGCAGTAGAAGCTGAGAGCTCTCAGCACTTTGTTGGCAGTGATCATCACCTCATGATTAGGTCCATGGGCAATTAGGGCTTTCAGATAGATATTCCCACACAGAAGTCATGAGGACTTGCAAACATGAGGTTCTGATTCTCACTACTGTTATGAAGTGTGGCTGTGGAAACATTTATTTCCGCTTTGAGTATTTGTCCATATGTGTACTCCACTATTGCTGTGCAGACACAGTATGAAGTTGAAATTTGAAATCTGCTGGGGACATTCCTGCTCCTTGCATGTCCACCTACTGTGATGTCAAAAGTGTAAAGACAGTTTGGGCATAATAGCACGGTTTCTTCTCCGCATTAATATTCTCCCAGTAAAACCATTTGTACTACAGTCAATATACGTAGTAGTATTACCAGTGCTACTTAGGTAGTTGTTTCCTGGAAGTTCTTTAATCAGATTTAGTTTCTTGTTAGAAATCAAATGAGCTTCCTTCTTTGTGGTAAGCTGTGGCCCACCAGGGTTGCTGGAATGAAGCAGTGCCCATTTTTAAAAACAGAATTACTTCTTAAATAAAGTAATTTAGAAAGAAGGACCTCAGAAACTTCCAGAAATATCTAAAGATGTTATTTTCCTTTCTTTTTGTTTTCCCTCACCCTTCCCTATTCAGTACAATTAACCTTATTTGAAACCCCACAGCTGAGAGCAGGAGTTCTGTGTTCTCAGGATTCATCCTCACTCATCCTGGTTCAGCAAGCTCTGCTCATCCTCATCATTTCTATCCTGAAGGGAAAGTCACTCTCAGGTGGTGCATTTTCAGAACAGAAGTGACTGAATATTCAACCCAGATGAAACAGATCTCTTTAATCAACTTTTGTTAAAGAAATCTAATTGGTTTATTTGGTCTTTTACCAAGGGGACTCTGAACTGCAGAAGTACTGAAGCTGCACTTCAGGTAATGGAAGAGTCCTTGTCAGCATCTGTAGCTAAATTACCTTTGTGGAGACTGAAATAACCTCTAACATTGCTTGCAGAGCCCAGTGGCTTTCTTATACTCAGAAAGGGCATCAACACTGCATACATTTGCATCATTAACCTATGTCCAGGGTGATCCAGAATGGAATTCACAGCACTGAGCAGGATCTCACAGGCGCAAAGGACATCCAGGTTTTGAAATAGTGGGTCACTCCTGCTCTCAAATGGGCTCTCAAAGTATGCCAGCAACAGGGGATAATCTTATACAGGTAAGTGGAAAAGCAACTAACTGTCCAAACAGAAAGCAGGTGGCACAAAATTTGGGCAGTGGAAAACAAAATGAGTATTTTATTCCCTATAATATATTAATTATGAGAAAAGCTTAGTATTGTCTTGCCTGGAATTAAGGGATTTAGAAAAAAATTAGGTCTTCAAATATGTAAGAGGCTTTCACAGAGTTTGGCAATTAAGTTTTTTTAAATGTTCACTGTGTATAGGACAAGAAGTAATAGGCTCAAAAAACAGCTAGAAATACTTTATGAATTAGAGAAATTCTTCAATCTGAAACTGTAGTTATGCAGAATATTTAGGGCAGTTGTGAAATCCCTGTCCTGATGAAAAGACCAAGCAAATCATCTGTCAGGAGTGGGTAACGTAGAGATTGCCCTGCGTTAAGGAGGAAGCATGAATCAGGACTGTGGAACTCTCTTATTCTATTGCACTGATTTGACGTACTCTTAATGATTTATTAGCAGATGATAGACTGATGGGCAGCATGATCATGCCAGCCTACTTTCTTTAAGAAAACAGGGTTAGTAAAAAGCCTACAGTTGGTTTTTTTCATTATAAAATTGGTCTAGTAGGTCTAAATTGTGTTGTACATCCTTAACAATTTACTTATTTTGACTGTTCTTTTTTTAAAATATATATATTTATTTTTATTTAGACTACAGTCAAGGGAAATGTTTTTCAGTCAGAGTAATAAAGAAATAGAAGCCCTTGAGAAGAAGCACTATGACTGTGTTCTGCAATTGTCTGATTTTTTGATGCAGAGGAGGTATCTTGGGACTAATCAGGAAGTTCTGATAACAGTTAAACCCAGTGCCAGCTGTAGACATCTGCTGGTCTAAGTGGGACTAGACTGACTTCCTTCATCTGTCTTATAGAGTCAGGACTCTGTCTTCCTTCAGGATCTATGCAATTTGCTGTCCTGCATATGATCTTAAATATAGGTTAAATATAAGATGACCATACAGCCTCACGCATATAACTCTTCATTTTTTTGTTTTTTTTTTTTTTCCAGTTAGATTAAATAACTTTTTTTTTTTTTTAAATCAGATTAATGTTCATCATTGAAATCCCAATTTATTTATGGATTTTCTTGCTCAGTCTAATTTGCTGTTGAAGCTCTCCCATTAATGATGAAGCACTTGAATCTGGTGCTTATAGCAAGCTATGTAAGAGCTCTTTTAATTTTTCATCCTCTTTTATAGAGTCAGAGACTAATTGGGGTGGGAAGGGACCTCTGGAAATTGTCTAGCCCAATACCCTGCTCCAAGTAAAGCTAGCAGGACTGGTTGCTCAGAACTGATTTTTGGTTTAGTGATGAGGTTTCTTATATCCCAGAAGAGGTCTATATAGATCACAGAAATGCTCCTAAATTGTTAGGAGATCGTTTATATCTATTCCAATATTGTTAGTATCTCTAGATTTTGCAATGTCAAGTGATTGCAGCTGCCAGAATTACAGCCATTTGAGTCCTTCTGTCTGGTCAGAGTCTTTTTGCTTCAGCTCAGAAATAAGTCATTTAATGAGTCATATTATTCAAATGCCTCAGTGCAGAGGTGTAAGTAAAACAAAGGTCAAGTCTGAAGTCAGTTGTGTGAACACAGGTAATGAATGCTTCAGAACCAGCATAGTCAGAAATACAAACTTTCTCTATTTGCCTGGATAATATTAAGTGCACCTTGGAAAACCTATATGGAATGATTTTTCTACACTCCACTAAGAGTGCATAAGAGAAATGTTCTCACTACAAGAAAATCCCAGAAAAATAAAGAATATTTGTAGTGTCATAGTCACTTGTGAGGCACAACAGGAGATAAGCTTTTCTTCTGTATCCCAAAGAATATTTTTGTAAGTGCATACCTCATTTGGCTTGGATTAGGGCTTTTCAGATTTATTTTCCCTATTATATACACCTACATTAAAATAAAAACTGCTCTAGAAAAGCCTGGTTTTCTTCACTAACTGAAAAGGAAGTATAAAGAACTAGGTCAGGTATAGGTATCTACACCTCAGATAATTAAATCCCATTTCTGGTTTAGTTTTTTTTTTTTTTTTTTTTCCCATTTATTTACCAGAATATCATTTGTCTCACACATATGGAAACAGAGCATTCCTTACAACCATAGTTGCAAATGGGACATGGTGATACACAGATCAAATGGACAATCCTTTATGACCAGTATTCCTTTGGGAAATATGATTTAGCAGTTGCCCTCAACTCACCATTAACAATCTTAAATCATTTCTGTATCCATCTCTAAGAAGTCTCAGTTTTTCTTAAGTATGAGCATGGGTCGGGCTTCATTCTGTTCTGAAAGCACTAAGAAAACAGAAATATCTCCCAGACAAAAAGTATGTATGTGAAAAATGTCACCTTTTTTAATTTGCTCTGTAGAACATAACTTCTGTATTTTATGCATGTGCCTGATTCTTCAGCCTGCCTTTGGAGAAGTGAAGCAAGAATTTGTCTCTCTGGTTTTATAATCTATTAATAAATATACAAAGCAACAAAGGAAGACTCTCAGCTTGCTTCTGATGCACACCATGCAGCAGTTCCCCCCGGGGATCCTGCTAGGTATCTTAGGTGGTTCTGATACTGACTGATGATCTCTGCAGACTAGATCCTACATTTCTGGAAGTACTACTTATGACATTGAGCATAGTATTTTTTGCCCCTGCCCACCTCTTTTCTGTAGTTTCTAAGTCCCTATAAAATTTTGTGCAATTTTATTGCCGCTGCTTTCCCCACACTCACTCCTGTAACATACCACATCTGGTATGTTACATGTCTCCATCTGAAAGTTTTCAGCTGGTTTTCCAATAGCTTCAGTAAAGTGATATTGGCATAGGTACTTTAAAAGAGCAGAGGCCCCTTTGCAGCACAAATCATCACAATATGTCTCCATTTGCCACTGAGCCAATTTTTTCCTATGACTATTTTGAATCAGCAGCTATGCTTTTGGTAGAAAGAATTGTGCTAGAGCTTCGCTTTTAGTTGTGATCTGCATACAAACACTTGTGCATATGAGCACTTACTTTCTCTCTTGATCTACTGGATCAAGCGCTTGCTGACTGGAAGGTCCCAAAGAGTGGAGCTCAAAGGATTTAAATCCAGCTGGCAGCCAGTTACAAGTGCTGTGCCTCAGGGCTCGGTGTGAGGACCATTTCTGTTTAACATCTTTATTTATGATTTTGATAAGGACATAGGGTGTATCATCAGCAAGCTTGCAGATGACAACAAGTTAAGCAGGGGTGTTGATTCACATGAGGATAGGGAAGCTCTACAGAAAGACTTAGATTGGATCAGTGGGCCAACATTAATGGTATGAATTTCAACCAGGGCAGATGCCAGGTGCTGCACTTGGGCCACAATAACCCCATGCAGTGCTACAGGCTTGGGGAAGTGGGGCTGGAGAGCTGTCTGGCAGAAAGAGACCTGGGGCTCTAATTGAAAAGCGACCGAATATGAGCTGGCAGTGTGCCCAGGTGGCCAAGAAAGCCAATGGGATCCTGGCTTGTATTAGAAATAGTGTGAACAGCAGAAGTAGGGAGGTGATTGTCCCCCCTGTACTCAGCACTGGTGAGGCCACACCTTGAGTATTGTGTCCAGTTCTGGGCACCTCAATACAAGAGAGATATCGAGGTGCTGGAGCGAGAGCAGAGGAGGGCAACCAAGCTGGTGAAGGGCCTGGAGAATAAATCATACAAAGAGTGGTTGAAGGAGCTCGGGTTGTTTAGTTTGAGGAAGAGGAGGCTGAGGGGAGACTTCATCACTCTCTACAACTACTTGAAAGGACACAGTAGAGAGGTTGGTGCTGGTCTCTTCTGACAGGTAATTAGCGATAGAACAAGAGGGAATGGCTTCAAGCTCCAACAGGGTAGGTTTAGACTGAACATTAGGAAAGAATTTTTCATAGAAAGAGTGGTTGGGCATTGGAATAGGCTGCCCAGGGAGGTGGTTGAGTCCCCATCCCTGGATGTGAGTCATTTATATGTGTTTTTGGGAGATATGGTATAGGGGAGAACTTTGTAGAGTAGGAGAGATAATTGGACTCGATGATCCCAAGGGTCTTTTCCAACCTAGATGATTCTGTGATTCCATGTCTATATACGGGTTTGTCTACATGCAAGTGTACGTAAAAATGGATGTAGGCACAAAGGCCTTCTGCCTCACCCAGGGTGAACAAAATTAATATCCTTGACCCAGTAATAAACAGAAAACCTATATTAATAGACTATATTTATAGAGTTTTCCAAGGTTTTGTGTCTCACAGTTGAACCACAGCAATTCAGATGCCTTCCCCCGCCCTCACACTGCAATATCTCTGGTTTATCACAAGGGCTGAATTTTCCCTTCCTCCCATGGCAGCTTCTCTGGCACCCATGAAACTCCTTATTTCTTTCTAAAAAAGTAAATAAGCTCTCTTTTATGATTAAATATTCCTCTTTATAGTATACAAAATGTGTTCCATTCTTTATAAAAATGAGGATGTTTTTTGCAATGTATTTCCTGAAGTTTTACCAAAAACAACATAAAGCTTCATCAATGCAAGAGAAAGAAAACAAACAAACTTTAGATAGATCAGGTGACAAATATATTTGGCATCCACAGTTTCTTATCAAAACTCCCTTTGGCTTAATATACTTCAGAAAATTAATATTTACTCTGAAGAAAATTTAGAAACCTCTAAAAGGCCCCATCAGGAGCTGCTATTTGATGCTGTACAGATTCCTCCTATTAGTCTTTTTGTCTTCATCCTTCTCCCATTTCCTTTTCAGCACCTGCTGGTCTGTCATGCTGGAAGGCTGCCTCCCACCACCTTGGCATTGCTGTGTACTTCTGCGAGCTCTGGTGAGTAAAAAAGGGAGGATTTTCTACCTTTCCTATAGGTTTACGCCCAGGAGTAATGGAACAACTTCTCATGCAATAGGGACATTATAGTGTGGAGCATAAACACATGTCAAAGTCCCACACCATGAAATACAAAAATATGGATATAGCAGGAAATTGAAATGCTCTGAGATTGTTTCCTTTTGAATTAATAAGTCTTTCCACAGCTTTGGTTTATTTTACATGTTCTAATGCAAAACACTTGCAACATAAGAAATGTTAGGCTTTTTGCTAAAAGATGATCTATGTCCCTCAAAATTATGAACATGTGTGTGAAAAACTTGTAGTCCTAATAAGGCAAATTGTCAACATTAGTTCATTCATCATGAACATGTCTACGCAAAGTAAAGACTGAGCAATAGAAGAAGTAAAGGTATCTCAGATACTTGCCATTTCTTCCTTTCTTTATTAAGCACTTCATAGTGAAACATAGTTTCTTGCTAAAATTAATTTTTCTTCTTGAGGAACACCAGTTCTTCATCTCGAATTATTTAGACATCAGAGCCTGAAGGTTTTCCAAACCACTTTTCAATGTTGAAAAGTTTCTAGAATATTGCAGGAAAGGGCACAAAAATATACATTGGTAAAATCTTCTCCATAGCCTTCTAAAAGTGTCAAAACATTAGAATTCATATTAATATTTAATCAAAAATGGATAGAAAAATAAACTACCTGTTTCTAAGAAGGCCATATGTGCAAGTTGAACATTAATTTCTTTTGGAGCTATGGAAATTAATGCAGGAGTTTTCCAAGTAATCTTTTTTTTTCTGAAAATACTGTAAAATATACAGTGGCTGCACTCTTTCAGAAATTGGGCAGAACCTAAATAGCTGATATGAAGTAATAGGTGATATAAAATAAGTTGTGATTTACCAGCTGTGTAGTTAATCACAGTATTTCATGCTCTTTTAAGAGAAACGATACAGGAATAGAAAGTATGAAGATAAACAATGTAAACTTTTTGAGAAATAGCAGCCACCACATTATGAAATTCCTGGACAGGAATGAAGAGGCTAAAGCAATGTTCCTTCATGGTGCTACAACATCCCAATGCTTTGCATTGGAATAATTATTTCATCCTCTGTGACATACAGGAGCGTTATGAAATCCTAGTTCATTTAAAAAAAAAAAAAAATCATATTGGCTTGAATAGTCCAGTAACAAGCAAGTAAAACTATTTAGGTTTAGTCTTTATGCATCATTAAGAAAAAAAAAAGAAATCTTAAGTACAGAATTCAGGTGTTAAATCTGGACCTAGACTGTGTTGGCATGAGGATAGGGGAAAGTATTTCAAGCACAAGCAACAGGAACAGCCATGGAGCTGATCTGCGGGCCTCAGTGTTTGAAGTAACTCTCTGTGGGCTTAGCACATTTTCCCTCTCTCCTCTCTAGCAGACTGCCCACAGGCATAGCTGCATGCAGCATTTCTTACCTTGGCTATTTCTTTGGTTGTTGCATTGGGTCAAGTGGAATCATGTCACAGGGACCAGCTGCTGCTTTCAGTAATCACTTGTACTGTTTCTCTCACGGAAAGGAAGTTAATGCCCACTGGAGTAGAACAGTTCTTCCTCTCTGCAGAAGAGAAAAATTATTCTGACTAGAACTTTCCAAGATTTCAGTAAAAACTTAACCAGGCAGCAGTCTTCCACATAGTTAAGAATGATTGCTAATAACAAAAACCAGTTTCTTGTTGTGGTCTTTTTTTCACAGAAAGTTACCAAAGATGGAAATGGAACAAAAGAAACAAACCTAAGAGCTGAAAGATTTTACATGGAAGACCCTTTAATCACTGCAGAAAAGTAGATATTATAGTTTTCAAATGTAATATAGTAAATATTTCCTCCCCTTTTTAAAATATTCCAGAAAATGTATTTGTCTTTCTAATAAACTCAGATAATACATTAAATGCCAAGGTCATTTGTTAAAGTAGCCATTAGCTCTGAACCATTTTTCTGTACTTAGAACTGGAGATAGGTTTGAAAGTCTGGACCTTCCATTCTACAGGTCCCAACTTGCCAAACATAATAAATTAGCAGAAGAGTGTTCTTTTGATACCTCTCTCCAGCATAGTCCTCCATGGTTGGATGAATAATCAGAATTTTCAGATGTAAAAAAGGGAATATGGAAACATTCAAATAAGATAATTTTGGTGATTGTCTTCATTTCTCCTAAAGGGAGGTTAGTTCATTGTTAGATGAAAGTCTGAGCAGGAAACAACAGGAGCTGATATTTTCATATTGTTGTCGCAATGACTTGTACCTGTTTGTTTTGACATGGAAGATCTTGTGATAACGACACTGACCTACACCTCAGAAGCCCTCTGCTTCATTTCTGTTTAGCCATAGCTTTGTTCTCCCTTGTGTTTAAGAAAGGGAGAATATTATCTTATACCATAGAGAAGGCTGATGCTAGGCATGAAGAATGTTAGATTTCTTGATTGTCCAGTGACAGAAGATACAGTTCCTACTCAGAGTTGAGCAATATTCCTGTCTATAGCTGCAAATGGCTGAATTTCTTTCCATTTAATGAACAATACTGATTTAAGGTCTACTTGAAACTCTGGACAACTGTCTTTGAGGGACACAACGTGTAAGATGATCCAAGAGAGTAGTGAGTAATTTATTATATTTGACCATTTTAATATTGTTGAAGAAACCAAGAAAACTATAGTCTCCAACTGAAAGCAATGAATTAAATCTTATGGAAGGATTTGGCACTATATAAATAATAGTCCTCTCAGTTCCCTCTGTATACAATAGAGGATGCTTCCTCCTCAAACAAGTGGGAGCCTCTTATTGATATATTAATGAAAAAACTGAATGCACAGGGACACTTTATTTCTGTCTTTTTTTATGCACTTAATTAAAAAGTATAATTTCCAAGAAGAAAAAAAATGCCAAAAGCATGTGTCTTGCCATTTTACTGCCTGTGGATGCTTCATTTCTCTGAAAATTGTATAAATCTTAACTCAAGGATTTAACAATGTTTTCTCCCTTCTTCTGATCTCCTTTATAGACATTGGGATTTCTCTCATTAAATAGAGAAGGGCTGTTGTCTAGAGCAGTGGTTACCAATATCTTTGTAAATGAAAGCTAGTGATGTTGCACATCGCTGTTTTGAGCTCTAGGCATTGTCCCCACTTCCTCAGCATGAAAGGCCGAGCTACTGCGTATAGTTAAACCCACTGAATTACATCCATGAACAGCTGGGTGGTCCTTTACTTCTGATTGCAAAATCCTAGAGCAGAGACACTGAAGGTGAATCTTCAGAAATCTGGACAGATTAATTTTCTTGGGCTCCATGATCTAACTCTGAAAACCTTGAGCCTCTGTTAAGGCAAGCCAAGATAATGCTTTTGCCATATCTTGAATCATTGTCTGTAAAGCTCAACATGAGTCAGCAGTGTGCGCTGGCAGCCCAGAAAGCCACCCATATCCTGGGCTGCATCAAAAGAAGCATGACCAGCAGGTCACGGGAGGTGATTCTGCCCCTCTACACTGCACTTGTGAGACCCCACTTGCAGTACTGTGTCCAGCTCTGGAGTCCTCAACACAGAAAAGGCATGGACCTGTTGGAACAGGTCCAGTGGAGGGCCACGAAGATGATCAGAGGACTGGATCACCTCTCCTGTGAAGACAGGCTGAGAGAGCTGGGGCTGTTCAGCGTGGAGAAGAGAAGGTTCCAGGGAGACCTTCTAGCAGCCTTCCGGTATCTGAAGCTGGAGAGGTACTCTTTGTCAGGAAGTGTAGTGATAGGACCTTTGTCCTATCACTAATTCTTGATTAGTGATTAGGCAATTAATTCATTAGGTAATTGATTAGGTAATTCTTTTAAATTGGAAGAGGGGAGATTTAGATTGGATATTAGGAAGAAATTCTGTCCTGTGAGGGTGGTGAGGCACGGGAACGGGTTACCCAGGGAAGTTGTGGATGCCCCATCCTGGGAAGCATTCAAGGCCAGGCTGGATGGGGCTTTTAGCAACCTGCTCTAGTGGGAGGTGTCCCTGCCCATGGCAGGGGGGTTGGAACTCGATGATCTTTGAGGTCCCTTCGACCTGTAAGCATTCTATGATTCTATGATTATGATAGGCAGATACCTCCCTAAATTTTCTATTCAATGTTGTTACTTTCAAGAAGGCAGCAGCAGTGACTGCAGAAGAAAACTGGATTGAATAATCAGCCAGAAGACTATCCAAGACAAACCTGCCTTACATGAAACTGAAAACTCTGAGTTTCATTTTCTTCACATATTTAAAAAGGCGTTGGTCAAAAATTATCCATTGCAGCAGCTGACAGTGCTTGCAGCTTTCCACCCTCTCTCTTGTTTTTTTGTGTCAGCATGATTTAAAGAGAGGAAATTATCTCACAAAGGGCTATATCTCCTAAAAGTTATGGAATGACTAATCTCAATGACTAAAAACAATTTCTAAGTTACAAGTTATCTTATTACAGCTGTTGTAAGATTTGAAGTGTGTTTTGCCTCTAGCATCCAGAGACCAGTGCTGTAAAGCGTCTAGAAATGCTCAGCAGCCACCTGAAAGGAATTATCTTTCTTCTAATGGAACAAAAACTTGTCGTTTCACAACCATCAGGTTGTGAAATGTCTATCCAATTCATTTGCCTTATTCCATCTGTGGCCAGTAACAGATGGCTAGGGAAAGCATCAGGAACAAGACAAGCATAGAATGACACTCATTCTTTGTAAAATACATAGATTTTGTGAGTGTAGCATCCTCTACCTGAACAGAATTGCAACATGTCAGTCTTTTCAGCAAGCAGAGGAAATTCTACTTTTGATGCGCTGCATGACCCCATTTTACTGCACACAGGCAGTAAAAGTAAAGCAATAATTTTTTTTCTAACATGTAGTTTCACGATGAAATATATACTATTAACTCCTTCCCAAAGTCTGTGAGAAATAAAGCCTGTCAATGAAATTAAATGGTAACAGACCTGAAATTGATAGAAGGAAACTTATATTGCAATATCACGTATAATCAACCTCAAGAACTCTCAATAGGTCATGAAGTGGGATTAAAAACCTGAGATATTTATATGAATAACAAGAATATTTAGAGTTCTGTGCAAAATAAGCCATGCAGGAACAAAAGCTGGAACCACCCATTAACTGCCTGGGGCTAGGAATGATTTCCCTTCTAGGCATGCTAATGTATGTTTTTTAATGATAAAGATACACCTTCCTCTGGTGCATCTGGTACTGACAGCTTTCAAGAAGCAGGGTAATGGATCAGAAGGATCCTTGGTTTAATCAATGCCAGGTTTCTTTTGCTTCAAAATCCCCCTTCCTGATCTACAAGGGTGGTCTTCTCCACACTGGGAACAGGACTGAGCCAAGTTATTACACAGTTATTTATTTTTCAAATGGCTTTAGAGAGCAGATGTTCCCATGCGAGCATTAGAGTTCTTCCTCTATGGTGGTTTGCAGCACAAGCTGAACCCTGAATCTCATCCAGATATCATTCAAGTCCACAGCAAAACTCCCACTGAGCTGACCAAGATGAGGATTTGGACCACTGACTGTGACAGTCTGTTCAGCTTCTGCCGCTTTTGTGTAGCCTACCAAGAAGTAGATACAGATGTTAGCATTCATGATGCTAATATTTGGGCTGCCTGATGTGTGAAATCACAGGTATCATCTTGGGTGGATTTTTTTCCTTCCTTTCTGGAAGAAACCAGGGTATAAGTGTTACTCTTATAATGGAAAAATTCTTAAATGCTGGGAGTTCATCTTAGCTTTTCAGAATCCAGAGGCTTATCCAAAGTTAATCTGAAGCCCCATGTTTTAAAAGGAGTCAAGAAGTCTCATCAGAACTTAATTTCAGGATTTCAGTATTTCCTGGTTTATTGGCTGGCCCAGAAACAGTAAGATACAGAAAACTTACCAAAAGGATTTTAAAGGGGAAGAAATTCGCCATTGACTTGTAGTAGATGAGAGCCTGATTCTTAGTGAAATGGGAAAAAAAGTAATCTTCCTAGTATCACCCAGGTGGCACTGGCAGAACCAGTGTCTGCTCTCCTCTACAAGGACCAGGTTGCCTTCTTCCGTGCCCATATCTCTCTGGGAACCAGAAGTGCAGAGGCTGCAAATTTTTAAATATGTGGGTTTTTTTCCCAAATTAACCAAATATTCCTGAATATTCAAAAGTCTGTAGTTAGAACAGTGGACAGAGGTGAGAAGATGTCACAGCTTCATGTGAACCTGATCATTCACAGTGTAATATTTGCTTTTTTGGTCCTTCTGTTTTTCTCAGAGACCCTGTACTAGTACTGAAGCGCTGCTGTTACAGTTTTAAATGCCTCCAGTCATTTTGCTTCCCTGGGTCTGTTTTGTGGGGTTTTGCTTGAGATTTTTTTTCCCTCCAGATCATTACTAAGTGCTCATGCTCAAAAGTCTCTTGAAGATACAGACCAGAGATTTAAATGGGACTATTGAGAACATGGGCTAAAGGATCTTGATCATGCTATTATCTGAACAATGTCATGAAGCCAGATCTCAACAATCCTGAACAGTTGTATTAATTTAAAAGACTCATCAAAAGATTGTGCTGGAGACCATACAGCTTTCTTGTGTAATGTTCTAAGTACTCCCATTGGAACCAAAAGACAAGGAAAGCAAGTAGTTGGGATATTTGTAATGCCAAGAAAAGTGAATAGTTAGGATATCTAGAAAGAGATAAGAGAATATAACTTGAATTCACACCTCAAAGTCAGCATTTTGGCATATTAAGGATTCTTACTTAATCCAATTCAAATTCCCCTCCCTGGGAGCAGTAAATATCCATGGCAATGACCTATCATGCTAAGAATTTGTTCTTGTATTTTATTCTATTTGGCTAGTGACAATTCACTTGTTCTTGAAATTCTCCAGCAGGAAGGCAATCCTCTCTCATGCCAACAAACTCCAGTGACTGAGATGGGACTCACAGCAGAAGAATAGGTTCATATATTTGTTCAAAGGCATTGTCCAAGACACAATACAGAGAATGTGTGTATGAGTCCAGCTA
>VZRU01003794.1:704913-721877 GCA_013398155.1 Pedionomus torquatus | reverse complement strand
AAAAAAAAAAAAAAAAAAAAAAGAAAAGACAAGCAGGACCAAAATTTCTCAGTCACAAAGCCCTAAATAAAACTTGGGAGAGTTTGCCAGATAAAGACTTTATGGAGAATGATATCTTGTCAGAGAGACTAGGAAACCTGCTGTTTACAACCTTAGAAGACAGTCAATGATTAGTAACCAAGCAACAGTTTTCCTGGTTTGCCTGAAAAGACCTGCTTTTTAACAAGGCAAAAGGCTTATTTATTTAACTGAGGGCTTTGACGAATGGAATACTTGCTTTAAAGAAACATTTTAACTATAAAAAAGGTAAAGAGAATTTTGTTTATAAAACCTTTTTACAGTTTATTTCCTATCATTAATTTCTTAATATATATATATATGTATATAAATGAGGATCTGACTAAATGAATCGGGACGTTAAATGATAAAGCTCCGTCCATGTAAACAAATAAATAATTATTTACAATCTTTGGCAAAACAAAATGAAACTTCATTGATCTCACCTCTCTCACACACACACTTGCAAGGAAAAAAAAATGAAAAAGAAATTTAAAAAACATCATAAATAATTTACATAGAATAGGAAAATTATGATACAGTCCAAATATTAACATCTTCACCCCAACACTGATGTCTCTCTGACAAAACAAAAAACCCTACACAGCCATTACAATCATTACATTTAATGAAGTCACCCTCCCTTCTGCTTGGGACTTGGGGATACAAATTGAAACAGCCAAAGTAAGAAACTGGAACATTTAAAAACCTCATTAAGAGGATCTGGAAAAAAAAAAAAAGAGAACAAAATAAAATAAAATTAAAAAAAAATCAGCAACAAACCAAAATTGAAACAAAACCAAAAAAAAAAAAGATTTGATAATATGAACACTATAAAATGTGCAATAAAGCCAGCAACTGTGGATTCCTTTCTAGTGAATATAGCAACAAAACCTATTTCAAGGGAAAAAAAGTTGATTCAACATTTAGCTCACTGTGCCCTGTAAGGCAGCAGAAGTACTGTATTATTCCATTAGTAAACCCATCTATGAATAAAATTACACCAGCGTGTGTTCTTTTTGTGAACAAAGCTCATACAACTTAAACAAAACAAAATGTTAAACATGTTTATACTATTGTATATCTGAGTAACTGTTGTTATCTGTTTAGAATAAACACTGGTATCCCTTCAGCATTATTTAAGAAGTTCTATATACAGCAGACATAGGTAACGATACAAAATATTGGAACTAGGGTAACTAGGTATATACTAAGGTTCCATTTATAAATTCCTTTTTATTATTCATTTAACTTTAAAGCGTACATTAAAATAACCCATGAAACTATACTTAAGTTATACTATGCTTTCTCAATATCTAGATGTTGTGACATGCTTTTAAAAATAGCTTTAAAATATCATTGTTTGTGAATGTATTACTGATGTGTTATGACATGCTTTAAAATAAATTATGAGAGAAGGCAGCTTGGTGTGATAATCATAATAAAAATGAACAAAATATTTATAAATGGAACCTTAAATTCATATGTTACCAAATTAAGTAATAGCGGCGTTGCCACCTGTTCAAAAACCCACATCAGGATTCAGGATGTCAAAGTGCTTTTTGCATCAGAGGTGGGAAAGTGGTTTGGGTTCATTTTGCTTCACAAGATCATAGTATATTCTTTATTACAAAGGAATGGAAAATATGATGGCAAGGGAACAACTGAAAATATTTTTTTGAAAGTCCGACAATAGTGATAGCTTTAGATATTTAAATGAATCACTCTTCCCTTTCATATCTGAGTTTCTAGTTCAATTATGTTTGGCCTGAATGAAGTCTCTAGTAGACAATGCTTTAGGTTGCAAGTTTGACATTTCTACCAACTGTAACTGTAATGGGCGTTATTAAGAGCATCCTCATCAGCTAAGGAGCACCTTTTTGGATCATGATATATTCATAATTGACCTTTACTTTATTATCCAAAGGCATTTTCATTGTTATTACAGATATTGTTGGTGTTGCCCTCCATTACTTTGCTAAAATTAGACCCAGAGGCTTTGTGTTACTGAAGTCCAGCCCTGATCAGAGCAAGGAAGTGTCAACCATACAACTAAAAAGTTATTCAAACACATTTTTCCTCACTTAAAGACAATGACTGATAATCATCAACCCCCTTTTTTTCTCCATATATATATATAAATACATTAAGTAATTACATTTTTATATGTAAACGTCATTCCTTAAAAAAGACAAATAAACAAACAAATGTGTTCTGCTAAGTTTTCACTGTAAAAAAGTGTTCTAACGTATCAATCTGCTTTTGCTTCGGTGGTGGGTCAGACGCTCATGCTTAGGTTTCATTAGTCCTGGCTGGGAGAAGGCACTTGGGTGGAGGGATGGCTGAGGCACTACCAGCAGCAGGGAAGTACCTGGTGAGTGGAGCAGGAGGACAGAGGACAGGAAGTACACAAAAATAGAAACTGGGAGTACCAGGATGTACTGAGGTGTCCAGGTTGCATAGCACTTACAGTACTCTGCTGGTAATGCAGCAACCGTTGCTCAAGCATCTGAAAGAAACAGGAACAAAGATATTAACTGTGGTTGTTTTATTTGTTTAGGAAGTCAACCACACGAGAAGAGAGTTCCATCATGATACAGTATAAGGATGCAGTACAATGCTTCCTGTTCTGCGTTTTCCTACAAATGTAAGGACTTTTTAATATAAATAGGTATTTGCCTATAATAGAGACACACATGTGTATCTGCACCTATCTATCAAAATGTATAAAAAAAAGTCATATATGAGAAAACCTGGAAAAGCATTTTCTGTATTTCAAAACATTTTGGATAAGGCACTATAGACAGACATGCTCATTAAAAATATCTGCTGTTTCCTTCATGGCTCTAGAAAGAACATGATAAGAAGTAGCTCTTTGCCCACAGCAGACACTGAAATAATAGCTCACAAAGGAAAGTGGATGTGCAGACAGAATTCTACACACGTATCTTACCCAGATATTTAATCTGATTTTTTCCAGGTGCGTAGTATTAAACATCTGGGTTTTGTTATTCAGATTGAGATTACTGCAGGGGCAAAGGGCATGCATGGCATTTCAACAAATCAAGATTTACTCCATGCTATGATATTACAGATTGCTTTCTATAACTAGAGGATACTTTTCATTTCTACATTTCATGCTTGCTCCACAGGTTATAAAATGCTTCAGCATTTTCCAGGCATTTTCTTTAACTAACCTCTGCATTCATATTTGAGGTCAGAGAAATAGACCATCTCTTGAGAGAAGACAAAAAGACCTAATCGTCCACCAGCAAAGGTTGTGTCATAGATTGGTCCAGAATCCACCATGACTTGTTTCCCTTCATACACTAAAACTCTGTAAAGAAGAACATAATGTAAATTAGACAAGGAGGATAATGTAGTGTCCAGTGCTAAGGGCTGGTAAAAGTTCTTGGGAGTTGAAAAAGATTTATTTTTATCAAGACACCAGACAACCCAACTTCATTGTAAGATTCATTTCTCATCTCTATCTCACACCCACCTGGCCAGCAGCCATAACACATTAATCAGAAGCAGTGGAACTGTTCCATAAGTAATTTTATGCAAAACATCTGCAACAGATTTCCTGATTCTTTTTTTAGAACAGTTATGTCTCCTGGATTGAACTATGTGAAGTACTAGCATTCATTGATAAGCCCCTGTCCCTGTGAACTCAGAGGTTAGCACAAGATCTCACCACATCACTTTGCAAAGTTGTCTTTACAGCTATATGAACAGCTGAATTATTTATCTTTAGATGCAAGGGCCAACATCAGAAATTGGAAGAACTCCCTTTAGAGTAAAAAAAGACGATTAATTTGAGATATGCTGAATCTCAGTTTCAGACATTTTAAGACCTTAATGAAAGATGGAAAGATATAGACACAAACAGCTAGACTAATAATAAATTGGAAAAGAGGGAGAACTTCTGGTGGGCTTTTGGATTTTGGGTTGTTTTTTTTGTTGTTTTTTTTTTTTTTTTTTTTTTGGGGGGTTTTTTTTTTTTTTTTTTTTTTTTTTTTTTTTTTTTTTTGGGGTGTTTTGTTTTGTTTTTTTTTTGTCTTTTTTTTTCTTTTTTTGGTAGTATTTCAGGCATGCAGCCAAAAGACCTCTAAAGATGACTCTTTATTTTCTATCTCTATCAGATGCACAGCAGTTCCTAGAACCTGGGATTCTCCACTTCTCATGAGAGACCTTGAGACAGCAAAGGTTCTTAGGATCTCAGTCTCTTAAATGCCTTAACGTCAAATGAGAAGTGATTTTATGGTTGGTTAATTAGAACAGTCTCTGGAGAAAAGGATTATTGTCCTGCTTCAATTGACAATACTTTAGTTATACAAAGTAGGATGGCTGCACATGAACACAACACTTGAGGAAACTCCTATAATTCAGGTGTTACTGACAGATTTCTCTTTAGGCAGAAAGGCACGTCCAGCACTTGCTCTACCTTGAAGTGTTTTGTTTTCAGAAAGGTACCCAAAGAGTAGTATGAAACTGCACCCTAACAACAGCATTTAATAGACAGTAAGAAGAACAGTAAAAAGAACGAACGGTTTTCAAGTTCATGTAACCCTATTTAACATAACTGTCAAAATTTCAAAAGGCCCAAACAATAGGAACAGTTACAAAAATTATGCTGATCTAATCGTGTTAATATTAAATTGCTATTGCTGTACAAATAAAATGGTTTCATGACTGCATTAGTGAAATAGTTGGGTTTATTTATTTATTTTCCATAAAAACACCCTAAAGAATGAAGGAATTTAATGCCCTTCTCCACAAAATTTGCCATGCTAGATTAATCTAACGGGATACCAGTCGAAATATGCTTTGCCTGACAGTAGATTCTGCAAAGGAAGACACAGGTAACAGCAACATGGATGAAAAACTCCATTTTTCTTTAAGCCCATGTCAGTCAATGCTTTGCACGGCAGTACCTTGAGGCATAAAGAAACTCTTTTCTTTCCAAAAAACAGATAACTTAGTCTATCCCAATTTGTCTACCCTATGTCTTTCACAGCCAAATGAAACTTCCCTGCTCATAAGCACAAACAAGACATTAAGGGTAAGGTCAAACTCTGACCCATGAAAAATGCCTTTTACAGTTACAATAGGTAGTAGAAGATAAAATTGATATTGAAAGTTAATGCTCATTCTTTGGAATACCAGATAAACAGCTGGACTCCAAGGAAAGTCATACGCCATAACTCCTTGTTGTGCGCATTACAAATGCGCTCATGGCTGCTTCTGCAGTATCTTGTATAAGCCACTATGGGAGACAGGATGCAGAAATAGACAGGCCGTTGGCCTACTTCCCTGTGGCAATTCTGATGTTTCTAATTAATGTCATTCATTCTAATTCCAGAAATAGGGAAGAATCTCATGTTCTAATCTTGCTTTGAGTTTTGCTCAGGAAGTTTTTGTCCCTTTAAGAAATGCTATTGAAAGCGAACTTCATTTTCTTCTTTCATTTAAGACTATTTAGCTGATGCCAATATTGAACCATCCAGACTAAATTAAATACATCTGAAAGGAAAATAATTTACTCTAATGATAACAAAATGCCCCTAAAATACTGGAACCATCACACAAATATTCTCATTATCAGAACAAAGAAACCAAAAACATAGCTTATATCAGAGACAAAGGCTTTGCTACTAGAAAATAAAGTGATGCAGAAACATTTCTTACTTTATTAATCCCGTTTTAGGCCTGTGAATCAAATGCCACCTGTAGGCAGTATAATCTTTCCAGCCAATGTTCTTGGGATCATGCCACAAAGTACGCACCTACAGTAGGAATACAAATGATTTATTAGAAACAGACTGTGTTCCTGTAACTGTACATCCACCATAGTAACTGTACGTGCAGCCAAAGCTTACTTGCTGCAGAGCATGAAACTGAAAATAGTGTTTAACATTTGACGGTACTATCAGCCAACCTCTTTTACAGAGTGAGGGTAATGAAAATTCCTGTCTTAAATTATTGATCAGTTACTCATCTGTAGTTTCCCGGCTGGAGTCACTGAAGACCATTACAGCATCGAACCTGACTCCTCTTAGGAAGTCCTGCCCCTGTTTGCACACACCCACCCACGCTGCCAGAATCAGTGCTACGTTCCCTATCTGTACAAGTGCCTCCACCAAAGCAGGACTGCAGCATGCACAATTGTTACTGCCTGTGGCCTGCTCCTAGAAAGCTCTCACACTGAATCAAGGTCTTGTTCTTGCAAGGAACTCCGAAGTGTGAAATTCCTACACACATGTGAAGCCCCAATGACTTAATTTCCAAAAGGCACAAGTTTCTTCCATGGCTTGGCCCTATTTGGAACCGCAGCAGTTTGTCTCTTTGTTTTCATTTCTTTTCTCTTTGGCTGTCACTGGTTACTGAACTCTAAACCATGTATAATTCAAACAAGCTGGAATGCTGAAAATGCACATGCCAATACAGAGGTCATAAGGGATTTATGGATAACTGAGACTTCTCACTCCTTTTACTTTGGACCACACCACACCTTCCCTTTTATACGTGTCCAATTTTCCATTCATAATTTTTTATACATGTAAGGCTTTCTTTGAAACACAATGCAAATGTTATTATTGACATTGGTAATAAAGGAATTGAAGAAAAGCTAATAAAGATCTGCAAAAAATTGAGGTGTTAAAGGAAATTCTTTTTGAGACACCCCTCTTCTTTTTAAAATATTAGTCATGCATTGTTGACTCAAAGTTTTAAATCTCTTACCTGTCCAGGGGTGTTTCCTGTGTGCCAGAGAGCATTTCTCAAGTGTTCACCAGTACCAGTTGTTGAATTCACCACTTTGAGTGATACACCAGAATAGCCATAAGCCCTGGTGGGTTTGTCCTCCCAGTAGGTCTGAGTGACCTGCTTCCACATCAAAACATAAAACCTACTGCTGGACTGGTAGCCAAACACAAAGCCAGCATAGTCATCATCACGGTCTGTGTTAACATAGAACGTTCCACTGAAATCAACGGAGCTGAACTCATCATAGCCTGGGAAAGGACAAAAAAGACAAACCATCACATTACAATGCTGAGCCTGGCTGTCCACACCCAAGAGTCCCAGCTCTATGTTAAGTTTTGCCAGGAATTGTAAACTATCTTTTTCAGTTTCTTTTCCACTGAAGAGGAAGAAATTACACTTGCCTACCTAATCCATAAAGGGTTCTGGTGAGATAAATTGTTTACAAGGGGCATTGAAGACAGCAGGTATTATATCAAGTTCTTCAACTGGGTATTTTATGTTTATTACAGTCAGTGAGAGGAATGGTCAAAGGCAAGCAGCACTGAGGTGTTTTTAATTTGGGCATGTCCACTGTCCCCATGTGTCAGTCCAAAGCTTGCAGCACCAAAAGGTACGTTTATCTATTTTATGGTGGGGTTTTTTTTGTCTTATTATCAGATGACTGGTCACTTTTCCAAAGGCAATAGCTGACATCTGATACTCACCTACGGCTATTCCAGGATCAGAGTTGGCAGTCTGCACCAGTTCCTTGCCTTGGTGACGAATAACCCAATTGGGATCAATCTGAGCTGTTCCCTTGGGGTCCAGGGGGACCATCTGGAACTTTCTGAAATCAGTTTCACTGATGGCGTTGTTTTCGGGACATACATCATAAATATCTGGGACATTGTCATCGTCAAAGTCATCTTTGCAAATATCACCTCTGCCATCACCTATAAGCAATGTGAATAAACAAATGCAAGTGTTAGCAATTTATCCAGCCTTCCTAACAGCTCTCCCACTGATGGAAGAAATTTATGACAGATATGAGTATGTTATTCTCTTGTTTCTCAAAGAATGCTCCAAGCAACTCCAAGAAAAGCTTGATATTCTGAAGTCCATTTAAAATGTTGCTGATAATGACTGGAAGAAGTCATCAACTTGGATCAGGGCCAAAATAATTTTTAATAAGACTGTCCCATCACTGGTTTATTACAGTGATCAATCTGGCCCGAGTCTATATGCTGCTTTAGAATTGGGGTGGGACAAGTTGGAAATTTGCTATGTTGATGTAATTCTCTAATGTTTCTATTACATTTTCATTTGATTTGTCCCACATGTGGATACAACAGCACATTTTAATGTGCCCAGGGTAAATGAATTAACATTAGTATTAATATCTTATTTTTCCTGCACTTTACTAAATTCTTCTATACAACTGAAGACATTAAATTTTTTTTTTGAACTCTTATCTCTGTCTCAAGGTTCCTTCAGCCACAACTCATTTAAAGCACTTCAGACTGAAAAAATGTCGCATATACTATGTCAAAAGAAAATGGGAAAGTATTGAAGTAAAATATATATACGTGCCCAGTCACTTTTTGAATTGTGGGTAGAACAATTGGTCTTATAAAAAAAAAAAATAAATGTAGCACTTCAGATAAATGTAAGAAAAAAAGATGTCTAACAGGACTAACCTTGGAGGAACTGAAATATTAAGTTTATTAGAGAACCTAAAAATACATCCATACAGTTCACCTACAGTTGTGCTGCAGCTCAAAACTTTTACTATGCTCAACATGGAAAAAAAAAAATCCTTTCTTAATTTACCCATAATACTGTTGGAAACCAATAGAATAGCATCCAGTGAAAGGAGGCAACTAAAAAACTTATCTCATTGCCAATTCACTGCTGTTCAGTGGCATACAACAGTAGAAGCACTTGAAAAATCAAGTAGAAAAACTTGGCTAGACAAATACAGAAACAAACTTGCAAATGGCTCTGACTTTTAAAACAGAAACTGCTGGATATTACACCGGGTACTAATGTAAAACCAAAACTATAATCTATTTCATTCTATCCTCATACAGCTGTGCATCTGGGTTTTTTTAATTTAAGAGCTTGTGACTACTCTAACAACATGGGGAATTAACACAATAGGAAATAGCAATGATCCAGCTCATTCATTATTGATCTACTATGAGATCCTTCACACACATATGGAAAGCTACATTACTATGCCTAACCAGCACAGCATTATCCAAGCACAAAGCTTTCAGAGGGAAAGCAGAATGAGGTTTAGGCAACAGCCAAAAAAGGTACTTAGAGAAAGCTGAAGCATCTAATATCTTAAAGATTTTCTGCAGTTCAGATATGTTGTAAAATGGTCCCATTTTCCACCCTGGCAATAAGCCATGGAGAACTCCAAGTCCTGACCAGCTGCATGCTCCTGCACCTGTTTGTCTTAGTAATTATTGGAGAAAAGAGAGTGAATTTTCAATTTTATTCCCCTTGCCAATATTGAAGAGGTAATTCTTGAGTCACAAGAGAATCTAGTTATTCACTGAAAGTCCTACTGATGTTCATTTGGTACTGAGCTGTGGTTGACAACATTGACTCTCTGTGAAGGAAAATCAGAAAGCATTTGTTTACCCAGGCACGTCCAACAGTTCCCTCCAGGGCCTCACCTTTACAGCTACAGCTCACATCTTCAAGGCTGTGGGAACAGCCTTGATTTATCACTTCTCCAAGATTTATCACTTTTCCGAGATTTCTTTTGGACCTGCCACTAATGACAGTGACAAGCCGGCTAAACTGTTTACACTTACTCTTTTTCTGAATACTTACTCAATACATAAAATTAGCCTCTTTTGCAAAATCTAGCTATAATGAACTATCCCAATTTGGGGGTGCCTTTTTGTGTGGAATATTTCTGAAATTAAAGGGCTATTCCACAGATTGGCAAGTACAGAGATATCACCATTATATAACTGGACTGAAGGGTTAAGTATTATAAATTACTACTGACTACCAACCAGAAGCTTCCCACTTCAAGCATTTATCTTACCAGGAAACCTGTCAGGGTTCAGGATTTTATCTTTCTAAATGTACATAAAACCATATCATGCAAGTACTAAATTCTGTTTTCAATTTCAAGAACATAAACGTGGAATGACTTCAGCAAGCTGTGTAACTCAGAACAGAAATTGCTCACCTCTATTTATTGCAAGGGCCATTACTCATAGACATGTTATAGCGGTTTTCAAAGGATTGTATATATTTTTACTAAATTACACTTATGGTCATGAAACTATCACTTTTTTAATTATTGAAATACTGCCAAACCGAGAAAAACTGAGTGACCAGCGAGATTTTAGCACAGAATTGGAGAAAAGAACAATTATGTATCCATTTCTTAAACTGACATGTACATCATCAAGACATATTTAAAGCTACCTATAGAGCCAATTTGAGAAAAGCTGCTCAGAAATCTTTACTTTGTTTTTCTTAAAAAAAAAAAAAAATAAAAATTAAAAGTTAACATTTTTAGTCTTAAAAAGCTGGAGAAATAGTCTGGTTTTCAAAATAAAACAGCACTAGACCATATTTTTCCCATTTTAATTTCCAGAAGACAACTTGTTTGGAAAGCTTTGTTTCAAAAGTTTTGTTGTTGCATTTTTAAGACATCTGAAATTCAAGATATTTGAAATATTTTCCAAATTTTTATTTTGTTTACTTTGAACTTCGTAATTCAGAGTGAATCAGAAATACATTTAAAAAAATTGGATTTTGGTTTTGTTTCCTGTTTTTGGTTCCTTAAAAGCATGCTTCAAATAAGTATGTGAGCATTTCATTTCAGCCCATGTCAAAGAGGTTTCCTAATGCTCTAACTCTAGACCAAACTGGCCAGTGTAGTTCCACTGAAGTCCAGTGTCTCACATGTCAAAAGCAGCTCGGTTTGATCTGAAGTCTATCTATTCACCAAATACTAATACTTCACAATCAGAATTGGATACTAAGAATAAAATGAATCTCATATGACATTGTTCCTACCATCAGAGTCCTCCTGCTCAGGGTTGTATCTGAGGCGACAATTGTCCCTGTCATCTGGGATACCATCATTGTCATCATCAGGATCACAGGCATCTCCTTTACCATCTTTATCATGGTCAGCCTGGTTGGCATTGGGGATGTAAGGGCAGTTATCTTGATTGTTCTGGTGGCCATCCTCATCTATATCCTCATTGTTGTCACACTGGTCACCAACAAGGTCATTATCTGCATCAGTCTACCCAAGAAAAAAAGCAAAAATACAACAGTAAACCCAAATAAGTACATTTATTATTGTTACTAAACACAAAAGTATGGATAGCCTGGTGTTAATTTCTCAACATTTCTATTCAAGGATTTCTCTGGAGACAACCTTACTGAAAGCAGAAATGTAACTGCAAACTCTTATAGCTACTTATGCTACCATTAGTCCATAAGATCTGGTCACCTTGACATTTCAGAGCAGGGTTTAGGCCATGATCTTCATTGCTCTCATTCTAGAGATCACTGGGGAGTTGTAGTCTGGAAAGGACATTTTCTAATTGCTTCTGTATTCTTGAAATTACTTACCTGCACATGGACCAACAGACTCGCGCATACCAAATACAGCCCTGACACAGTTCACACTTGCCACGGGGGATGATAACAGTTCATCAAAGCCCTGAAGATGGATTAAGGGCATCATCACTCTACTTCCCTTTCATCTGATACAACAAGATCTGACAGCCCGAGAGTGCAAATGAGCAATACAGATCCATCTCTTTAGCTCTACAGCAAACAGGGACTGATAGCAACTCCTGTGCTTTTTTCTCTGTCCTTGTTCTGACATGACCATTAAGGAAACTGTCTAACATTTACCTGGTCTGGATTATGCATCAATGGACAATTATCACACTGATCACCAACTCCATCACCATCTGTATCGCTCTGGTCTGTGTTATAGACGTAAGGACAATTGTCTCGTTCATTAAAAATGTCTATGAGGAAAAAAAAAAAACAACAACAAAAGATTGAAGAAATCAGAATGATACAGCACCCAACATAAACAGTCATAAACTGAAGAGTAAATTTTTACTTTACAGTCCCCAGTAAAAAAAGCAAGGTTCTTAGGGGTACCATAGACTTTCTTATGGCTACAACATGAAATAGTGAAAAGACTAACATTAGGAAAAAATCATGGTATCAATTAAACTTTTCTTGCTACAGTAGACTTCTGTATTTATTTTACTAAGGGATTTTGCTAGAGTAGGGATTGATTATTTCTTAACAATATACCCCTTTTTCATAGAATAACAGATAAAGGGGTGTGGTATTTTTCTTTTTAAATAATTTCATTCAGATTTCCTTCCTAGGTGCTTTAAGGAACGGTATAGAACACACAACTATGACAGAGTGGAATTTCTGAAGTTTTGTATAGGAACAATTGCATTAATGTTCAGCTGCCTCACCACTAAATTTCATTTTACCAGAACACGTGCATCAATTATTGTACAACCTGCCAAATATTCAAAAGAAAGTTTTGTAAGGGGGAACAATTTACTATACAACTGACAATCTCCTTTAAAATTATAGTAAGTTAAAAAGAAATAAAAATAAGGTAAGTTGGCATCACTGTCTGGAAAGGATACAAGTACCCTCTCCTACTTTATATGGCCCTGGATATTTGCATACTCTTTCAGCCAATACATATGACATTTTTCTTCAAATGTAAGACTCCTCCAAGTACTACTAAGAACCTGATGATCAGGAGGAGCAGAAGGATGAGAGGACTTCAAAATGTTTAGAAATTCAAGTCAGACAAACATCCGGAAGTTTAAAACATTAATGAAGGAAATCCAATATCTAGATCTCTTCAACTTCTAGTTGATCAGGATTCTCATAAATTTGAAATACTGCAGGGAGAGACATTTCAGTACTTTTCCTCCTCCTTAATTCTGTTCAAATATGTGCCATATAGACATGTACTGGTAGATGAAATAAACCCATTTAATAATATTTTAAGACACGTAAAAAATGTGTATTTGGATTACTGAGGGCTTTCCAGTATGTTCATAGAAAAGCAGATTAATTTCCTACAGATATTGTCTTAACCGCACGGATGTTCTGATATTCTTTTCCCTCCCTGAAAAGGAAAAAAAAAAGTAAACAGAAGCGTTATACTAGACCCTGATTATTTTGGAACACAGATGAAGGAAAGAATTCTTTTTAAGATTACATTGGTAAAAGACTTGCTGTGATTTATTCTTCAATAATATCCACTGTAGTAATTTAGGGACTCTGTGGACAGCTGTACTATACAGGACAGATATAATCACAGAATGGTTAGAGTTGGAAGGGACCTTAAAGATCATTGAGTTCCAGCACCCCTATCACAGGCAAGGACACCTCCCACTAGACTTGAAGAACCTGTCTTCTCTTCATTAGCTTGCATTTTTGAGCAGACCCAGTTTTATTCCATGTATAAAAGCAGGTAGCCCAACTTACTAGACGTAAAGCAAAGGGCACTTGTGGAGCAGCCCTTAATTCTCAAAACTGAAAACATACCATCTCCATCGATATCCACAGCACATGAGTCACCCTCTCCATTATTATCTGTGTCAATCTGCGCAGGGTTGTGCACATAGGGGCAATTATCACAACGATCACCAACTTCATCCTTGTCATAATCAAACTGACGAGGGTTGAACAGAAGAGGGCAATTGTCCTAGTAAGAAGAAACAGAAGATTTAAGAATATAAACCACAACTCATTAGAGCACACTATGAGGAAGCATCTTTTCCTGTCCATCTTGGTCAGAGGATCAAAAAAAAAAAAAAATCAAAATATTAATCCATTAGTTTTTCAATGGACAAGCTATACCTACACTGAAGATTTGGGTGGTAATAGGACGGCATCTGAATAGCTTGGCTTACTGTCTGCTTTTACAGTTTCATAGAAGGCATGCAAAATGTGTTATGTTACTAGGAGAGGAATTGGATCTCTACTCAGATATTTTCAACAAAAAGTGTATCACTGCTATGTGCTTTTTAAAAAAAAATAAAAATCAGGGTGTGCTGTAAAATCAGGCCAACTTCAGCTGCATATTGTATTTTTTTGGAAGAAACTAGAATTGTTACTCTGAGGTTTTTGGAACAAATTACTATCAATATTCTCACTTTTAAAGCATGTATTTTTATTTTTCAATTTAACCAAGGATTGACTATTTTTGTGGTTTTATATTGCATATGATAATAAAATGTAAAATTTCAAAAAATCAAAGTTAAAATTAAATCTTCTCATTGACCCAAAATATTTTTTCCTGAGAGCGCTCCTTTTAGTGTAATTTTGAAAATTTCATTTCATTTTAGTCGCTAATTTGAAGTTTGACAGAACAAGAATTCTTATGTTTCACACATGCCCAAATTATGCATCGACTTTTGCACAGCCATGAAGAAATACTCAGTGTGGAACATAAAGCAAAACAAACCCCAACCGAAGCAGTGGCAGAGGGCTACAACAGCATCACAGAACCTGAAGGGAAGTCATTTAGAAATCTGTTTTTTAACTATTTTTTTTCTGCTTTAGCATTTAGCGGGAAATAATTCTTTTAGCTTAAGATTTTGAATTTCTCAGAAATGCGTTTTATATACTCAAGGATGAGAGAGAGACAAGTCAAAATTTTACACTGCTCATAAAATGGAGCATAGCTACATTTTTTCCAACACATATATAATTGGAATAATGGGTCTAGAGAACAAATCATATGAGAGGCTGAGGGAATTGGGCATACTTAGTTTGGGGAACAGGAGGCTGAGGAGAGATCTCATTGCCCTCTGTAACTATCTGAAAGGAGGCTGTAGAGAAGTGAGTGTTGACCTCTTCTCCCAAGTGAATAATAATAACAGGATGAGAGGAAATGGTCTGAAGTTGCAGCAGGGGAGGTTTAGATTAGATAAGAGGAAGAATTACTTCACTGAAAGAGCGGTCAGGCACTAAACAGCCTGCCCAGGAAGGTGGTTGGCTCACCATCCCTGGAGGTTTTTAAGAAACGTGTAGACGTGGCACTTCAGGGCACGCTTTAGTGGGCAAGATTGCAGCAGGTTTTTTTGTGTGTGTATGGCTGGACTTGATCTCAGAGGCCCTTTCCAACCATGAAGATTTTGTGATTCTGTGATATGTACTAAAGCATGTTATTTTATCAAATGGTTCTTGGGTGTTTGAAATATTTTAAGCAGAGGCTCCATGAACACAGCTCTAACTCAACTTTCTGAAGCTCTAGAGCATCTAGGCTCCCTCTGAAGTGAACCAAGAGGAATGGTAGATTCCTAAAACCGATTCACTCATCTAAATGTGTTCAGGCCCACTCTGGAAGTGCCTCGGTTCTTTTGCTGAATATATAGAGAGAAGAGGTTCAGATTAACTGCCTAACTTTTTAGGCTCTGCAGGCAAATGAATTTCAGTCTTGTGGGCAGATCTGAAGAAGGAAAGTATGAACCTGGCTAGGTACTTTCCACCTGTCATTGCCCCTTGATTCTGGCTGTGTCTATATCATCATAACTTGTTTCCAACATACCTCAGATACAGCTTTTAAAATACAATGGACCTATTAGTCTCCCATTGCAAAATTAAAAATCCAGTATCACCTTCCATTATTTTTTTTCATGCACACAACTGAATCCACAGCTGGTACAGAAAACAATTCAGCCCCCGGTTCCCTTTTGCTCTGCAAAGTGTTACTCTCCTTTAAATGAATACAGCTTTACTGTGTACTAGGCATCATTCAGGGAAAGCAGTGCAGAATAATATTGTTCAGCTGAAGCTCTGAACAATAAAGCTCTCATCTATCAAAATGGCTTTCCTTAAAATCAGATGTTTAGGTCAAGAAGACACAGAAATGCATCTTACTTTGTCATCTTCGACACCATCATTGTCATCATCCTCATCACAGGCATCTCCTTTGCCATCTTTATCAAAGTCTTCTTGGCCAGAGTTTGGCAGAAGGGGGCAGTTATCCTGGCCAAAAGAAATAATCAATACATTATGTTTACATTATGTCAGAATGACTTGCCTGGGCAGAAGACTAGATACAGTACAACAGAGACTATAAAACAAGAACAATCCATCACAAGTACTTTTTCAAGTGCCTGTTTGTTTGCTGCCAAAGATGGTAGTTCATTTGCTGCTTTCATATTGCAAAGTGAAATGCATCTGCAAATCATTCCATTTCCCAGATCTCCTTCTATTAAAGGGACGTTTCCACTAAGTTTTAGATGAAACCATCTAGCAGAGAACAAACACACCACATGTACACACATGCACTCTTACATCAACTATTTATAGACAACTCATAATGTATGTTTGAAGGTTACATATAAAATGACCAGGTTTGGTTGCCAGAAAAATAGAGATACGTGCCAGGAGATGATCTTCAGAAATAGTTGTTCATAGGGAAAGTTACTGGAATGAAGTAGTACAGAACACTGTAAGAAAGGGTTTTGAAAAATACACCTTTATAGTGCTCTGCAAAACAGTACCTTTCCACTCCTGTGGCTTTGAAAATAAAAGGCAAATATAGGTACATCTTTTTAGTAGCACAGCTTTATAAAGAATGATTATTTCAAATGAGCGTCTTATGTTAAACTGGAAAAATAAGAAGTTAAACAGTTTGCCAAACTTTTAAGATGTATTCCTTTTCAAAACACTAAAATCAACATGTTGCAGATTCTGATGACAGGAACTGAAAAAGAATATATGAACCGCAATTGCTGAATTGGCTGGATCCACAATAAACAGACATAAGCTACAGTGAGGAATTTCAGCATTTGATGCTCAAATTTCCACCAAGGTCTGAAACTCTTCTGCTGATAAAGGCCAGATTTGCAACTTTAACTTCTGAGTGACTTCTGATTCTCTAAAACAGCCTAATTTCAAACTTTTTTCTTCAACCATATTTGGGTTTTTAACCACCTTAGTGGTCTAGAAGCCAGTCATTTTTGCATTTCTTTCCTTATTATTTAATCTGAAGTCATTGTGCTAGAACTTCATGACGGGTTAGAGGTAGATCACTTTAACACATGGAAGGAAAAACCAAAATGTTTCAGGTCTGGGGGAAAAAGAAATAATCCAAAAAC
>VZRU01003794.1:685012-704869 GCA_013398155.1 Pedionomus torquatus | reverse complement strand
GAACTATCTGAAGCTCTAGAGCATCTAGGCTCCCTCTGAAGTGAACCAAGAGGAATGGTAGATTCCTAAAACCGATTCACTCATCTAAATGTGTTCAGGCCCACTCTGGAAGTGCCTCGGTTCTTTTGCTGAATATATAGAGAGAAGAGGTTCAGATTAACTGCCTAACTTTTAGGCTCTGCAGGCAAATGAATTTCAGTCTTGTGGGCAGATCTGAAGAAGGAAAGTATGAACCTGGCTAGGTACTTTCCACCTGTCATTGCCCCTTGATTCTGGCTGTGTCTATATCATCATAACTTGTTTCCAACATACCTCAGATACAGCTTTTAAAATACAATGGACCTATTAGTCTCCCATTGCAAAATTAAAAATCCAGTATCACCTTCCATTATTTTTTTTCATGCACACAACTGAATCCACAGCTGGTACAGAAAACAATTCAGCCCCCGGTTCCCTTTTGCTCTGCAAAGTGTTACTCTCCTTTAAATGAATACAGCTTTACTGTGTACTAGGCATCATTCAGGGAAAGCAGTGCAGAATAATATTGTTCAGCTGAAGCTCTGAACAATAAAGCTCTCATCTATCAAAATGGCTTTCCTTAAAATCAGATGTTTAGGTCAAGAAGACACAGAAATGCATCTTACTTTGTCATCTTCGACACCATCATTGTCATCATCCTCATCACAGGCATCTCCTTTGCCATCTTTATCAAAGTCTTCTTGGCCAGAGTTTGGCAGAAGGGGGCAGTTATCCTGGCCAAAAGAAATAATCAATACATTATGTTTACATTATGTCAGAATGACTTGCCTGGGCAGAAGACTAGATACAGTACAACAGAGACTATAAAACAAGAACAATCCATCACAAGTACTTTTTCAAGTGCCTGTTTGTTTGCTGCCAAAGATGGTAGTTCATTTGCTGCTTTCATATTGCAAAGTGAAATGCATCTGCAAATCATTCCATTTCCCAGATCTCCTTCTATTAAAGGGACGTTTCCACTAAGTTTTAGATGAAACCATCTAGCAGAGAACAAACACACCACATGTACACACATGCACTCTTACATCAACTATTTATAGACAACTCATAATGTATGTTTGAAGGTTACATATAAAATGACCAGGTTTGGTTGCCAGAAAAATAGAGATACGTGCCAGGAGATGATCTTCAGAAATAGTTGTTCATAGGGAAAGTTACTGGAATGAAGTAGTACAGAACACTGTAAGAAAGGGTTTTGAAAAATACACCTTTATAGTGCTCTGCAAAACAGTACCTTTCCACTCCTGTGGCTTTGAAAATAAAAGGCAAATATAGGTACATCTTTTTAGTAGCACAGCTTTATAAAGAATGATTATTTCAAATGAGCGTCTTATGTTAAACTGGAAAAATAAGAAGTTAAACAGTTTGCCAAACTTTTAAGATGTATTCCTTTTCAAAACACTAAAATCAACATGTTGCAGATTCTGATGACAGGAACTGAAAAAGAATATATGAACCGCAATTGCTGAATTGGCTGGATCCACAATAAACAGACATAAGCTACAGTGAGGAATTTCAGCATTTGATGCTCAAATTTCCACCAAGGTCTGAAACTCTTCTGCTGATAAAGGCCAGATTTGCAACTTTAACTTCTGAGTGACTTCTGATTCTCTAAAACAGCCTAATTTCAAACTTTTTTCTTCAACCATATTTGGGTTTTTAACCACCTTAGTGGTCTAGAAGCCAGTCATTTTTGCATTTCTTTCCTTATTATTTAATCTGAAGTCATTGTGCTAGAACTTCATGACGGGTTAGAGGTAGATCACTTTAACACATGGAAGGAAAAACCAAAATGTTTCAGGTCTGGGGGAAAAAGAAATAATCCAAAAACGTCAGCAAAGAAAGGATTGACCTTGCAGCTATGACTGATTCAGCAAAATACTTGAGCACATGCCCCAGTGAAAGCAAACAGGGAATCAGTGGTCCCACAGGTAGGTGTTCAAAACTGACCAGTTGCTTACGCCTTCTGCTCAAGCAGGATGAGACACCCAAGTGTGCTTGAGAAGCAATTTCCACTGGAAGGAAATTCAGGGTGTGAAGCTGAGGACAACTTAATAGTGTGCTTCAGATGAGCACAAGAACCAGGTTGCAGGGAACATACCATGGTTGTACCAACCATTAAACTTACATATCATAATTTTTAGGCTCCCTGATGCTTATTTTCTCCATGGTGTGGTAATGTTTCCTTTTTCATTACAATGGCATAGCTGCAGCAGCAAGAGTGCAGAAACAGTCCCTTGCCAGGTCTACAGCCAATGGTGGCAGGAAGGTCATTCTCCCCAGAAGGGTAAGAGCCAGGGCTACACATCTCTGAAGGGTAAGAAAGGCTGAAACTCCCATCCTCTCCCACTGAGCTTTTGCAATAAGGAGAACTCCTCTGTCTAAATTATTCATTCATTCTGCTCTGCCCTGGTGAGGCTGCATGTGGAATACTGTGTCCAGTTCTGGACCCCAAGTTCAAGAAGAGAAGTACTGGAGAGCATCCAGCAGAGGGCTACAAAGATGATCAAAGCAATGGAACACCTGTCTTATGAGGAAAGGCAGAGAGACCTGGGTCTGTTTAGCCTGGAGAAGAGAGAACTAAGAGGGGATGTTCATGTTTATAAATATCAAAAGGGTGCCTGTCAAGAGGATGGTGCCCAGTGACAGGACAAGAGGCAACAGGCACAAGCTAGAACACAGGAAATTCCATCTCAACATGAGGAAAAGTGTCTTTACTTTGAAGGTGACAGAGCACTGAAACAGGCTGCTCAGAGAGGTTGTGGAGTCTCCTTCTCTGGAGGTATTCAAAACCCACCTGGATGCATTCCTGTCCAACCTGCTCTAGGTGCACCTGCTTTGGCAGAGGGGTTGGACTGGATGATCTCTGAAGGTCCTTTACAAAGCTTATGATTCTGTGATTCCTCTCTTAGGTTCCTATTGCCAGGCTCTGAATGCAGCTTTCAGAGTGTGACCTACTTAACTCTTTAAAAGGAAGTGGTAGTTCAAGAAACGATTTATAACTGTAGTCCTTACATGTCTGTAAGTGTCTTGTTACAAGCCTTGGAGGTAGGATTTCATACTCACCTGTACCCAAAGATTCCTGGTTAGTTCTCATTAGTTGTGTGTTCCACACCCATGCTTTAGGCAGCTCCTGCTCAGCATGCTAACTCTATTCACAAGCACCCCAACCTTCTGTGTATGCTAAATAGGAAGAAATCCAAAGCAGAGAACTCTGGACTTCATTTTGAGAATCCCTTACAGCATCTACTGTTGATACACATTTCACAGCATCTCCTAGAAAACTAATATGCTGTAACAGTCAAAGCATAATGAAAGGAACCACCAGCTTGATGCTGAAGTGTTTTTCACAACTATTTAGGAAAAAGGAGAGAAAATTTTGTTATGATTTGGCATTTTTATCAACCTTTTTACTAACCTTCACACAGTGGTATGTTGCATTAGCAGCACAGACCAAGTTATTGTTAGGCCAGCCATCCAAATCTGAATCCTCACCACAGATGCGTCCATCTCCAGCATAACCTGTTCTACATTCACACTTGTACATAGGATCACTGAAATGGCCCAGATAGATGCACTCTGCAGACTTATGGCAGCTGTGTGTCTTGTCCTTGCATGGATTTTCAGGTTCACACACCTGTAACAGATAGAGCACACTTACTGAAACCTAACAATCTTTACAGCCAACGGTGTGTGCCTCAACTTTGTCAAAATCAGGCTAGTCATTGAGATGCACAAAGACAGGAACTTTGTTTTAATTGTGGTTAGTAAGTCATACTGCTCTGTCAGTTCACAGCTCCAGACAATGTGTACAATGAAAATAATTAAAACAAACCACAGGAAAATTGGATGTTATTCAAAAAGCAATTAAAGTGATTAACATTTTCAGAACTCTGCTTTCTTCCAGATGTCGTTAATCCCCAGAAATTAACTGCAACAGAAAGTAGAATGTACTCACCTCTTCTCCTTAGTGTTCTGCCTCTCAGTATGCAAGGACTACCTTAATTAAAGAGACCCTAATGAATTCTCCCATTCCCTTCTAGTAAGGTATTGTCAACTTCTTATCACTTTGCTTATTTTCATTGGCAGTATCTGAGAATCTTAGACAGATGTTTTACATTTAGACTTCGTATGTTGAACTAGCCACAGATTGATCAACAGCGACAAAGAGAAGGCATCCCATAACATCCATTTTAATATTTTTGCCTTGTCTATCAAACAGTAGTCTCCAATATCACTTCCACGTCCTTCTGTCCTTCACCACTGATAGATGTTGACCCAATGGAACTTAGGAAGTGAGAAATTCAGATGTATGTCTGATGACACCCATATTAACAGCATTATATTTATGGAGAGAACAATCCTGATTCTTCAGTTTCTGACTCCCAGAATAAGTATAAACAACTGAGAGAAAGGAGTGCGAAGCAGGGGAATGCTCGCTCTTGGCTTTTTACACTCATCTGGTACAAGTGTAAAAATGCTCAAAATAAATAAAACCCTCAAAAAAAACAAACCCCAAATTCAGTCTTTTGTTACTTGAACCAAAAATATCCTGGAATAGCAGTAATCTACTTTGGGTTATCTTTATTTGGTACCCAAATTTACCACATTCACAGATATTGTCAGGGGAAAGTTACTCAGCTTTAAAGCCATGAAATTCTCTTTGACATCACTTACTTGCTTCTCTGTCTTGGCAACTTCCAGCCCTACACCATAAGGCTGACTTCCTTTATAGCGTGGAGGACATGGCAAGCAGTGGAAACCTGGATTTGTGTTCACGCAGCGATGGACCTGATTCACCTTAAAGCAAACATCTGATACAGCTATACACTGCAGGAAATGAAAGAAAGAAGAATCCAATAAGGTGGCTGTGACACTCACAAATAATGAAAATTTCACAGTGATTTCCTGATGTTAATGGAAACAAAGGCAATACCTCATCAAGATCCTCACAGAGGGTACCATTGCCAAGGTAACCTGCTGGGCATGGCCCACATGACCAAGACCCATCTGGGTAACTGTTGCATTCTGCTCCAGGAAAGCAAGGATTTGACAAACACCCATCTGGCAAAGCCACATAAAAGTGTAAATTAAGTTAGAAGCATAAAAGGCATGTAACACTTCATTTAAGAAACAGGTATTCTCTGTTCATTAGCTTAAATCACATCTGATGTAACAGACTCTTAGAATTACGGTTATAAAATGCATTTAATATACTGTCAAATAAATATGAAAATACTACAGATTGCTACATCCAATTGAATGCATTACAGCATATCCTTGTTTAAGAAATGCATCCTCATTCAGGAGAAGTCAGTATTAAGAATATGTATTAAATACCACTGACCTAAACAACACCCAAAGTAGCTAAATGTGCTTTCCTGAAACAAAGGTGTAACTAGTAGATTTCTGTAGTACAAATTCATAATTATTTATTAAAGAAACAGCAGCAGTAATAAATACTTAGACTGAATAAAGAATGACTAAATACCAACCAATTGGGCAATCCTTCTTATTGCACATATCATGTTGCTTGGTATCTCCCACACATGGCTTTCCTCCATACTGTGGCTCTGGACTGTTACAGAGGCGAGACCTCTCACGAATTCCTCCTCCACAGGTTACAGTGCAGGCAGACCATGGAGACCAAGGACCCCACTGGCCATTGACTAGGATATGCAGAAGAGAGAACAGCATCACAGATAATATACTGGGGATAACATTTGGTGCCAATGAAAACAACCTTTTTCTTCATATCCCTGACTGAAGACAGTTGCTCACTACACATCTAGGAGGAAAGATGCTGACAAAGCCTTATGTGGAGATAAGAGTATTTCAGAAACAAACAAATTAAAAAATACCCAACTTCTTATAGGGCTTTTTGGCCAATAATAGAAATGACATGTCATCCTGTGTATTTCCATTTAAATTGATCAGAATAAGAACAATGCCTTCAAAGCTCCCTACTAAGCTTTCACTTTGTACAGAAAGCAGGGTGTGACCAAAGAATATAAACTTCTGCTGAGACAAACATGAGCTCCGTGGCTTTTTCACGGCAACACTATGCTCAGTAAGGTTGCAGTTATTATTCTTTGTTTGTAAGCCATTCATCAGTGTATCTTCAATAGCATTGCTGGACTCAGTATAAATAACTTATTTCAATGATTTGTCTGTACATTTAATATTGGTTCAACTACTGATTCTGTTGTCATTAATCTTGAATGTTCTTAGTATACAAAGATCTTGAAGTAAACCATTTGTTCTCAGCTGCAAAAAACCACAAGGGCAATAGTGTGTGTCCTTAAATGAATAACCCTTTCACTAATTTCACGTGCACAGGCAGAACAAAAAATAGATGAAGTGTCTTTTGCTATTTAAGTACTATTGGGTTAGAAGCTTGACATCAGTTTCAAGCTCACATCCCCTAAGCTGGAAGGAAAGGCTGAACAGAGAAGGAAATGAAGATGCACAAAGAGAAAAAAGTGAGGAAAAATTACATGAAAGGAAAGTGAAAGTGAGTAGAATGAGTTGTCTCCAAAAAGGTTAAAAAGTATAGATGAGGAAAAAATAATTATAATAACAAATGTGTTTAATATTTGTAAAATATGCATGCATATGTTCAAAGAAATCTGTCAATCGGGGGACTATATGTCTATTCCTAGCACATAAAGTATCAGTTTCCTTTTAGATAGAAAGTGTTTATATTTTTGATATACAGTGATAAATCACTAAGTTCTAACATGAAAATTTCTCAAACACTTAAAGCCAAGTGATAATCTGGGAGGTTTCCAAAGCTTCTGACTGCATTTCTGTCTTCATTTCAAGAGCACCATTGTGTGTTATTTCACCCCTAAGCCCTTAAGCTACAAATTGTATTTTCCATCATAGAAATTCACTGTAACTTAGATCTGAATACAGAGAAGAAATTCAGATGGATTCTTATTGCATCACCTTGGATTCAAGACCACGAACGTACCTGGACATGGAACCTTCTCACACTTCTCTGTTTCACGTCCATTTCCCACACAGTTTTTCCCACCCATCTGGGGGATAGGGGAATTGCAGAGGCGGATGCGAGTGATATTTCCTACTCCACAGGTAACAGAACAGGAAGACCAGGGAGACCAGTGACTCCAGCCACCATCTTGACGTACTGCCAGAGAAAAGAGTTAAACTCAAGGAAACAGCTTACCTGCAGCAATAATACAAACCCACTTGTGAAGTTAAACCTCTAATAAGACTCTCACCATCAATGATCAATGTCCCATCTCTTTCCTACCACTGCCACTTACAAAGCCCAGTGTAAGCTCAGACATTCAAGTACAGCTTTCTTAATCTCAGTGACCAACGTATGACTAACATGCATGTTAAATGTTTTCCTTAAAAATGAACTTGTCCCAGTGAAACAAATAGTTGTCTATGATGCACATTTGAATATCTAGAAGCTTCAGCAATAGCCTTAGGTACCACAGAGTACCTGCAACAGTATCAACTGCAGTTCTGGAGACAGAGTATGATCCTTCTAAATGTCTTAACTACAAAAGCAGTTTGATATTTTGCAAAAGTCCTCTATGATTACTGTATTCTGAAAAACTACTAAACTAATGGAATGGGTCAGTAATTGTGAATGAGTTGCAGATCAAAACATGACCCCATATATCATTATTATGAACGGACTACAGTTTCCAAACTGACTTCAAATGAGACTCCAGTTCATAAGGTTAAAGATCACCCACTATATTTTTGTTTAACAGAGTTGAGCCCAGAATGCACATACCTATTAAGCTGCCAGGAAAAGAAGAAATACTTGAAAGGGGGTGGGGTGGATGACAAAAAAATCTAATGATAGCTACTTTAGCTATACATATGAGTGTTCAAATACATACTGTTCTGATTAGTGAGTGTTCATAGCAAACTCAGACTAAGTTTGTTTTCACTTAGAGAAATCTAAAGAAGCTTTTAAAAAGGAAGAAATTTTGTTACTTACTGCGATGGTCACACTTCTTAAAGCTGCACATCCTTGTCTGGATGTGTGGGCCCGTACAAGCACTCCTGGTGACATCACACGACCTCCCTCGCATCTGAGTCCCAGAGCCGCAGGTAACAGAGCATTTTGTCCAGTCTGACCATGGTGACCAGCCTTCCTCACTGTCATCAGCTACAGAGCAAAAGGTACAGAAAAGTACTTAGCATCAAAAGTCAGTCTGTAACCCTACTCAGAAGATTTTCACTTGTCTGTAGAACATTTTAAGAGAACCATTTAAGAGCACTTGCCCTTTCTTTTTCTAAATTTGCTTTCCCAAACTGCCACTGAAGTTAGGGAATTACGGTTCAGTGTAATGAGAGGTTAGCACAAATAAGAATCCTGGATCTTCATAAACTTCTGTATAGTGTGTTTGCACAAGGCACTGACCATTGGAGGAAGAAGATAATTTCATCCCTAGAATGGACTGAGCCAAAACCTTGGGTTCCAACTGCTTTTGACTTCAGAATAGAGGTCAATATGATGAGATGTGGCCCCATCTCTGAACACAACATAACAGTGAACATGATCAAGACAACATTTTAAGAATATGCTCTATGCTTGAGTAGGCCAAAACTCTGAGTATATGCCAATGCATTTTTAGAGAACATCTAAGTAACTGTTTTCTTCTGTAATAGACCTGTCTAGTATTTAACTCACACTGAAGGCATTTACTTAGGGAAATTACTAGAACTATTTCACTCCAAAATCTAGTTCTTAGCCTGCAATGCTGTCTTAAATGAACCTTGACAATCTGTTCCAAAGAAGTAAAGCATTCTATCAAAAGAGGGTATATGACACAGAAGAAATAAAACAGTTACAGAGAAAAATAACCTGCACACTTAACAAATATTGCATCAAGCTGCATAAAACTTTTTGATCTGGAACTTCAACACCCTCCACAAGAAGACTTCATAACTTATGTTAGTCTGTTTTAACCAGGCAACAGGGAAAAGAAATAATGTGCACAGTGCTACTGCAAATCAACTCCTCACCTTCAAGATGTAGGCATCTAACCTCTAGTGCCCACCTCAGCTAGGCATGTTATCAGCCTACTTTTACACAACCAATATAATCACTGAAAAGAGACCAGCTTGTCAAGAAAGTAACTTCAAGCAGCCAAGTTACTTCACATGATCCTTGTGTACACATAAGTTTTTCATTTGATCTTATCTGCCTCAAGATCTTACTTGTTTTGACCTCTCCAGCACAGTAGTAGCTATTTTAAATACTGCCAAAAGTATCTTTCTCTTTGGCTAACTACTCACAGTGAGAGCAGACTGGACAGCATTCACCTTCAACAAAAGATGGATCGGCACAGGAGACTGCTGGGCAGGTGATTTGATGGCACACAATTTTAGAATCCTACAGGCAAAGAAATCAACTTACTGACATGCTCACATACAGAGACAAATAAAGGTGGGCATATAGGGCAAGTTTCATGTGTGGAAATTCTTCAATTTGTTCTAGATGTCATAGACATTAGGACTACTTTTTTATGAATATTCGTAAGTCTAGAAGAAAATTCAAGGAAGTGTGACCTGACCTAGAGCAAACCCATTATCCATTTTTGCAGAGAAGAAGAATGTTTCCAAAACCTTACCTGGCAGGTGCATTTGGTGCAGCTATCTACAATCCAGCTTTCATTATCTGCAAAGACACGGCCATCCTGCCAGCAAACTGACTGGTTCTTCAGGGTCTTGTTAGGCCCAATCAATTCCCACATAATTTGATTCTCTTCAGACTAAAGGATGAAGCAAATAGAAAAAAAAAAAAGCATACTGCATAAGCAAGCCATTTAAGATTAGATGAAACCGAGGCACTACTGGATTTCATTCTTCCTTAAAAAGAATTGTATTTTTTACATATTTATGTCCATAAAGTAGAATCTTGGGTACTGCAATATTGCGTAGCAATTCTTCAGCTAATAGTACAAACACAGCCATATTAAGGGAAATCTGTTAATAGCAGTACAATGTAACTCATCTTTAGGTGGGAAGATTTTAGTCTTAAGACATATGGCATAGTAATAAACTTCCTTCAGAAAGTAACAACCTATTCAGAACAAGAAGAGGAGAAGAATTCAGTGACCTGTCACCCTCTTATGTTTACTATGAAAGTCCCATACATTTACTTACAGTTCACGTATCCAGTGTAGCCACCTGCTGATGTATTCATAAATGGTATAAGTATAGTTACAACACCTCAACAGTATACAGGCAAGATTGCGTTTGCTAGCTTTCAATTTCCAAACTTGCAGTACCTTTAAGAGGATTGATTTCCTCTGTGTATGAGTGCAGGTGTGTGTTCTTTTAAACTCAGCCTGTGAAAACCAAGCTTTCATTAAAGTGTTACACTGAAGAACTAGTTAACTAGTCCCTGTGAAAATGTAGGCCATCTCTACATTATTCGGATTTACCAACAGGTATGCATACATACATGCAGGAACTTCCAACCAGCTGTGGTATAATACAAAGAAGGGAAAAGTACTGCACAACAGACTTTTTTTTTCTTCTTCTACTTATAGGTACCTACCACTTTTTGGAGGTTATCAGCTAAGTTGTTCACCACAATTCGCAAGCCAGTGAGTTCTGTGAACATCGTTCCCAGCTCTTCACAGGAGCGGTCACAGAATTCAGCCTTCTTCTCTGGCTTCTCACCCACGTACTCAGTTGTGGCAGCTGGGCTCAAGTGAAGGATTTCAGTACTCTCGTTAATGGTGTTCACTTCAGCTGGTAGTAAAAGAGGAAAAAAGAAAAACTGCATATACAAAGTTCTTCCACAGATTATAGATTTTTGTTGAAATCACAGATTGGCATCCATGGGTAGGTTTGGCATAGCTTCACGCTAGATAATACCCATGAGTAAAAGAGAGGGGTTAGATGTCAGCTGGTTCCAATTATAGGCTTTCCCTTTCCAAAATTAAGACCCAAGCTATGTCTCACATGGCCTTCACTTTAAAACATTGTTGGCACTGCAACACATTAATTTATGAAGAAGGCATAACGAAAGAACACTGTCAACAATGCAAACCCATTTTATCCACTCAGAGCCATGAAAGGTCTCATATTTTTTCACGACCTATCCCGTTTTCTTGATGCAGAGAAAAAGGCAGGAGAAAGTTTCCTTGCAGAAGGTCATTGTCCTTGTTCTGCCCATAAATTCCATGGGTAGTTGGCTCAAATTTGGACCATTATGCAATTTATACCAGGCTCTGGACTGCTCTGTATTGCACTGCCTGGGTGTTAAACTCAGAGGAGATAGTGATAGGATATAATGATAGATTAATTCTGAACTGAAATGGAGGTCAAGCTAAGATCAGGCTGAATATTTAATTTATCACTCCAAACACTCCTTCATCAGGCAGATCATAATTAAAACAGAACTTCATGTGTGCAATACAGGGAGAACTGAGCACATTCTATCAGTTTAAAAGACCTCTCTGTCTATAGCAAATTCTTGAGAAGGAATAAACCAGATAGTATTAGCAGGACTTAACAAAATAAGAACACCAATGATTAAATAAAACAGTCTGTATTTGGTTAAGCATTTAAATCTCCACCAGGTAAATATCTTATGGATTCCATTCCTTTCTCTAAGGACTCGATCATACACTCAACTTTAGTATCAGCTATACTATATCTATCCATACTGCCCTGTCTCTTGACAAAGACCTGTTTACCAGACTTAGTAACACTGTAGAATAACTTAAGGCTACCAATCAGAAAAGAGAGGCAGAGAATATAGCAAGTTAAAAAGAAAAAATCGGAACAAGAATGTGAGCAATATAACGTACGCTTCAGAACACCCCAATACTATTCAGTGTTGACAAGTCACAGAAGGTGACAATGCTTTAAAAATGTTGAGGGCTTGATCTGATGTTTGATTATCCAATGTAAAGTGTTATATTTAAATGTACAAGCAATGAAAATGGGAGCAGGAGTATTCATCATTTGCTTAGAAGGCTAAAAATAAAAAAAAAAAGAACCAACCCATATGATTGCATTAAATAATTACTTATCAACCACACTTAGAGTTATTGGCTTGATGTGCTTTTCTGTTAGCTACGAAGTATCTGCCACTAGCCAAGGTCTACAATAAATAGCTCACAGTATTCCAGAGTTGAAGTAATTATCCAGCTTCACTTACAGGATGGGAGAAAACTGATATACCACATAGCAGATCAGAGCTCTGTGTCATAACTGTTTATTTCAGCTCCTTTTTGATTCCCTGGAAAGAATGCAATTTTCCTACCACATTGAAAGACTAGGTTTCTCAGATTCTCCCATAGCACTTCTCAGGTCATTAATTTCATATTTCTCAAGCCAACATGGAGTGTGCCTTGACCGGAACATTCTGAGGACATTAATAAAGCTGCAATCTCAGCAGGAAACATAAACCAAAACTATGTTAGAAGAACTAAATCCACACTTCCTACTGATACTTGGCAGCGACTGAAAGAAGATGCCTGGGGATCATTGGGAAATCAGTTCTCTGCCGCTGGCTTCCTGCTAATTTCCTAAAGGCCACATGATTATCTTTAAAATGAGAAACCAGAAGAGCAGAATGTGCATCCTTTCACATATGCAAATGTCATTCTGTTGATCTAGCTGAAGAAGGGATTTTATTGATGTGCCTATTTAGGCATGTTTTTTCATCTCTCGTACCCTGCACTGTGTGTGAGTCCTACCTAAAGTATTGCAGCCATCACGCTACAGAGACACTTTCCTACCCTCAACCCAACAGCAATTCCAAGCTACGATTTCACCATACCTCACATTCTCATACTAGGATTAAAACTACAGTAGAAAAACAGTCCTGAGTCCTCAGAGCTGAGGGCATTTCACTGGTAACATCTGCTGCGTGGGACACTCACATGTAAATTTGGCATCTTAGTGTCTACCCTAGCTCAACAAGTGTGTCATTAAAATGGGAAAATATTTCTGTACCTTGTGGTCAGTAGCATATCACCATGGCTTTTCAACTGTATAGGCAATGCAGAAAATTAGTCATGAACTAGCAAACCTCTAAAGTGATTTTGATGGCCTCAAGCCGCAGTTAGCCAATAGCCCACTTCTGTTGCTGCAAAAGTAATTTCCACCTTGTAGTGTTCTCTTGGTGTTGCAAAGCAAAACCACTGTGAATTGAACTATTTCCTATTACTTACCAAGAAGGATAAACAAAAGCAAAACTTGTATAAAGATGTGATAACAAATACACTAAAAAATACCATCTGATGGTTATTAGCTGCAACAGCTGCCTCTTAAGGTACATATCAGCATCAAGAACTCAATTATCACTTTAGAGCAGAAGTCAGTAACCTCCCATTTAATAAAAATGGTATTTCTAAACATTTGCCCAACTATTTCCCTTTGCAGTGATCAACTAATAATAATGTAAAACATTTGAAGACACCCTCTTTTGTTGTTTTTTCTGGTTCAATGTATCTATACCTAGGGACCTCATCCACTTGAATGAGACTGTTCTGTCTCTGACCGCTGAATGTGACCTCAAGGTTCTACTTCATATTCTGGGAATTTTGTTTCCACTGGTAAATGAAGTAGTGCAGCCGAACTGCATAATTCCTGAAACCACTCTTCTCTTTTATTCAGATTACAATTACACCTAAATACACACTCTATTTTCCCACAGCAGTTCTGCTCCTCAAGCATTTTCTTCCACTAACAAAACTGAAAACCAGTAATAAGTAGTTCTGAGTAGTTTCTGAGTACAGAAAACAGCTTGGCTGGGGTAGATGACAACCAACAAATGAGAGCACATCTTCTTGTCTGTGCCATCTGAAGCCACTTCTATTCTAGCCCACATGACTCATTTCTAACACATCATCACACTTGGATCTGACGTCCTGCAGCCAGGCACACCTTTGGAATGTATGAAACAACCAAGCAATATCACTTATGAAGATTTAAAAAGATACTAGCAAGCTCAGTGAATTTTTTTGTGCATATACATATATATGCCCCCCTATATATATCCACACATTTATATATCTTGTAGAGCTTTCATTACAAAAAATCTCAATTCTCTGGGTCCCTTTTACGAGTTAAAACCTGCTACTCCTTAATTTATGGGGTTTGTATAAAGAAGGAAAAGGTTTGCTTAAGTTGATTTGCTCTATGTCCCATATTTTGGCAAAATGACAGAAATAAAGGTACTTCATATGGTAAGAGCTTTAAACAAATCCCCAAAGTCCTGACTGCCTTGTGTACCTACCATGTTCCTCTGGTGGAATCAGCTGTCTGTGATTCCTAACTGAGCTCCAGCCAGTTACAAACACTGGAAAGTAAAATAGCCAGAGCCTCCCATGAGCTGAAGTATAAAACCTTAGTGCATATTTGACAAATTTTCATAATTCTTTCATGATGAATCCAATATACTCCCACACACAGAGGGCTCCCCTCTTGGTGAAGTCAGTGTGAACTGGACTAACAGGAACACATGGCAGCTTGTCACATACATGCCTTCTATACTTCTTTTGTTTTTTCTTATTTTCCTTAAGTTGTTTTGATTAGCAACCCTTTGGGATTCCAACCCAAATCTTCTTTCGGTCAACCATCTTATTGCTGAGGAACTCAGTATCTTTAAGCCTTGAAGACTGCTCATGAGCCCACTGAAGTCAGGAGCAGAATTCAGAAGCAACATTCCCAGTCTTGTGCTCAAAGAATCATGGAAATCTCTTGCAAGAATCTAAATATTTCCGTATATATGTATTTTTCCTTCTATTTCTAACAATTTCTTGCTTGGCAGCTTTTCTTCCAATGTAAAAACAGAAGCTCAGTTACAAATCTAAGTAATAAGAACTAAAATAGTAGCCTAGACTGTAGAAATAGTATCTCAATATAGCTTACTAATATATTACTAATACAAAAAAAAAAAACAACTGAATTTTCTTTTTCATTTTTAAAATAAGATATCTCACTAATAGAGACATCTATTGCATAGCTTTGGTATATTATGTCACCATTGACATTTCTCACTTTCAGAGTCAACCAAACAGTGTTAATGAGGTAAAAAGGCCTTACTTGATTGGCTCTTCTGGCATCCTTTTTTACGTAGAACATCTTCTATTGAAGTATCAAATATTAATTGAATATTTTGCAAAAGACCCTGTAATAATAATAATTAAAAAAAATATTTAAAAGTAGTTAGATCGATTTAGGATTAACCACTAAATGGTCAGTCTCAACCCCATGGTACTGACTTGATTTAGCCATAAGTAAACATGTGAAAAATAATCTACGAGACATTCAACCTGACACACACTGAAAAAAAAAATCTGTTAATAGGTTTCTTACATACAATTTCAATGCTATAAGCAAAAAATCAGGTATGTCCTGAAACAGGTCATAATAAAACATTTCTTAATCAGCAATAAGTTCAAATCTCCATTTCCATGGAGTTAATTTTTGATTGTAGTTCTACAAGACACTGTCATGAGGCCAAAGCCAACTTCTGAAGTCTCTGACTCATTGCATTCCCATCCTTAGCCAGTCATTCTCATGTACCATACTTCACTATCTCTTCAGTTGTGCTGACACTACCCTGACACAACACTATAAAGCCAGACCAGCAGCTGCTTCACTTAAAAAAAAAAAAAAAAAAAAATCACTTTAAAAAACCCAGATTACTTTAGTGACCCACTTCTCAGTACAGCTCCAAAACGAGTTTTGTGAGCAGAATTGATAGGCTAGGAAGGTGGGGCAGAAATGGAGAAAGTGTAGGCAAAAGATTCTGGCTTTCCTCCCAAATCTGGTCACCCTATGGAATTGCATTCCAGCATGTCATGCTCTGAGTGACAACTAGATGGCAGAACAGGATGGAAAAGAAAGGGCTTTTCAAATTTTTGAAACCCTGCGTTCAAGTTGGATTTCACCTATGAGGGAAAAGAAGTCACCCCTAAAGCACATGGGCCAGATCGCATCACTGTAGGATCACTTTTATTTTATTGGAAAACCAAAACGTTTCTAATTGCTCCATTTTAAAACAAAAGAGAAGCGATGTGTTAAAAAAAAATAAAAGAAAAAGAAAAGGAAAAATAAAAAAAGAAAAAAAGAAAGAAATCTTACTCACAGGACTAATCAAAACCTTTTGTTTTTTGGTTGTTTTTGTTTTTTTTTTTTTTTAATTGAAACAAAAGTTTATTCAGAATGGCAATTCAGGATACTCTTTTATGGGATGGGCCAACACCATATGCTTCAGCTCCATTAAAAAGTCTCTTTCCTCCACCTTTCTTTTTCAAATAAATTTTAACAAATACTGACAAGTTCCTATGACTTCAACAGATGTATTTCAACAGAAAAATAGGCCCTGAAGACATTTCCAAAGAATTCTACAAACCACCACAACACAACATGTTCAGAAGTCTTAAATCTGGAAAAGAAAGTGGATGGTTTCATAGAAATGCCTTTAAACTCGTTTTGTGGACTTTTCCTGGCCTTAGACATCACTTTACTAGTCTTTTGTTTTCAGGAACCCCCAAATTCACACCACACAGATGCAGCGATGAATAAAAACACAGTCTGGAGAAATCCTGCTTAGGAACATTTATGGCCCCACCAAATCCAAGAGGTGTTGGGACAACAAAACCACATCTATCACATTTTCTCAAACTAGTTGCAGCTACATTCTTACCTCACCAGTGACCCAAGGTTTTCCAGATTACCTACCCTGAAATGATTCTCCCGAATGGACCCTTTCGCCACATACATTCTGCTGTTCTCTGCTTTCAGCTGCTCATAGAAAGGCTCCTCCAGGATGAAACTGTCAATAAGGTCACAGCCAACATAGAGGTTGTAGTTCTCCCCTGTTATTTGCACGGTGAGATTCTTCCACTGTGAGTCAGCAAGATCCACGTCTTCCAGGGAAATCACATTCTGGAAGCCATCCACCCAATAGATAAGGTCCAGGGTGTTGGCCCGGCCATTGGAAATAATCTCAAACTGCCTCTCACTGTTGCCAGGACCCTCTAAAGCCAGGATAGTGCCTCTAGATTGCCTGTCCTGTCTCAGGGTGGCTGAAAGGATAAAGCCCTCATTTTGCCGTATGAGTTTGACAATCTTTTTTAATTTCTCTGGTTTACACGGAGGTATATGGTCAAACCGAATGAAACGATATGCTGGGATAGTGGGGTCTGGACCCCGAAATACTTTTGCTCCAATTGTCTTTCGGTTTATGTTACTGACTTGAAGTAAATCAAAGGTAGTCTCCTCTTCCTTGTCACCATCTGAAAAAGTTAACAGTATGTGACAATGTGTCTATAAGAAGTGTTATAAGAAACACAAGTCTACAGCATATACTTAGTAACTGTAATTATTAGACAGACTGAGGATCAGCAGAGTAAACGCAGTACTTTCCTACCTCCAGAAACAGAACTATTCCCACTAATATGCAAGTGAAGCCTATTTTGCACCAGTCATTTTCATTTACATGATAACTCTCCCCTTCTCTCTGTGTAGGTATAAATACATTTGATTCCATAATTAAACATATGGCTATATATTTTATAGCACTATATAATACACACTTGTATATACATACATGCTGTATGTTCATGCATATGCTTATGTATGGATATATATAGCAATATAATAATTAAATATTATATATATAACTGTAAGGAAGTTGAGCCAATATCTGTATTTTGACCGTCAGCTAATAAAAGTCAAATTATGAGAAGCCACGTGGTGACATGACAATAGGAAGCAAGAGACTTGCTTTTTGAAGATTTAGGCCAAGAAGTCAGATGTAAATGAGGGTCTGGCACTGTGCCAATTTACATGCTATTTATCTTTTGTCTGTAGAGCTCTACTCCTCTACCTCTGTCTTTTTCAAATGTTCACCCCACTCAATGATTCTGTTTATTTCACTTATACCACTGTAGAGGAAAGTATAATCACAATTATTTCTCAGATTATATACATTTTATTCAACAATTTCTAATTAAAACAATTTTTCAATATTTATTGGGGAATCTTCACTCAACAGTTGTAAGATGTATCTACCAAATAAAAACCTCAGCAGCTACTACTGCAGGCAGTTGTAAAAAAATCATAGCATTGCTTTGCCCACTGTAGCTCAGGTAAGCCAATGTTTTACATCAACTTTTACTATTGGGAGTTACTCTGGACCTAGTTAAGAGGTGTCAGAACTTACCCTGAGCACTTGAGGAAACCCACAGGGTTATCAACACAGCAAACCAGAACAGCCCACTCCTCTGCAGCATAACTCCTATGAATAAATCAAAAAACAGTATTAGGGAAACAGTATTTATTAACTCTAAGTATTTACTTTTACCACATGAAATGCCATAAAGAAAACTCTCATTATAAACAACTGTACATCGAAAATCAAAATTTCTGTTTCATCTGATTCACATAATATCTATTCTAGGGTTACTCTTGATGCCAGCAGTAAAACATGACATCAAGTAAAGGGAGTAGGAATTCTTGAAAATGAAACTGCTTTTTATGCATGTGTCTCTAATAAAAAAAAGGAAAGACATACAGAAAATACACACTATTATTTTCTCCATATTTTTTCAACAGCTGGTATAGGAACCACATGACTGCAGGAGACACAGCATACTAGTAGTCGCATCTTTGCTTTGGGGCACAATGCTCTACTGAAATTCCTTGCAAGACAATGGGCTCCCAGTCGACACTGGGTGTGAGTACTAGAGGTACTTTTCAGTACCTTTTTCGGTGTCATCATACAAGCTCCTCTCTCTTCTTCTATGTGTGTTTATATACAAATAATTTACCCATCCTTACAATCCTCTCTAACCCCATAGCCGGATACAGTGACTTTCAACGGGATGCTATTTTTGCCCTGCACCACTGTGCAGTTCTAAGCCACATAATTGCACCTTCGCGGGTGCTTGCAGTCACAATGAATGGCGCAGACTGGGTCCGCGGGAAGGCGTGGGTATTCCTTTCCCCGCGTACAGCCACATCGCCTCAACGCTGTTAACTCCACGCATTCTTTGGAAGGACTCGGGGATGCCAGTATTCCACTTGCCACTGCCACCTTCCACTGCCAATATCGCCTTGTTTCCTCATCACCTGTCACCCCGAGGTACCACCGCCAACAGCAATTACCGGCAGACTCCGGGAAGCCCTTCTCACCCCTTCGACCCACCGCTTCCCCAACGGGACCCTGCCGGGAACGGCTCCGGCACAGCCCCGACGGCGCACCGGGCAGGTGCCGCGCACACCCGCCTCCGCCAAGCCGTCCCCGGGCGGGTCCCCTCATCTTTCACCCCCGAACACCAGCGGGGGGAAAACAGCGAGAGGCGCTCACCCGGCTGCCCCACGCCGAGCTCCGGCCGGAGCAGCTCCTCCCGCCGCCTCCCCCGGCCCCCGCGGGGGTTTCACGGCGGGGCACGGAGCCTCCTCGCCTTGCGCCTCACCTGGCATGGGGGGAGCCGGCGGCGCGCTGAGGCTCTGCCGTGGCGGTGCCGGTGGGGAGCGGAGCGCGGTTCCCTGCCGCCGTCGCAAGTCCCGCCGCGGCCCCGCGGCCCGCGTCGCCGCCTTTATGGGCTGCGGGCTGGGCCCCCGCTGTCAATCAGCCCCTCCGCCGCGGTNGGACGGGGAGAGCAGCACCGGTCCCTCCGGCTCGGCCCGGCCGGGGGCTTCACGAAGCTTTGTCGGCTGAGGGCGAGGGAGCGAGCGAGCTTCGTGGTCCTGCCGCTACTGCAGCAAAATTCAGCCTTCCCGAGGACCTAATCCTCTCATTTTTATCTTTTTTTTTTTTTTTTTTTAAAGGTAGACATGTCA
>VZRU01003794.1:658056-676156 GCA_013398155.1 Pedionomus torquatus | reverse complement strand
TTTTTTTTAAATATGAAAAACAGAAATTATATAGGTTTCCAGTCAAATGAGTGATGAAAATATCTTCCCTGTTCCACTTGATATTTGCCTATGTGTGTGCATTTAAGGTTTACATGCTTTTTCATAATCCCAACATAGACTTGGATGCACTGTTCAATTAATTATCACATAATGACACTTTTAAACTCTTTTGTTGGAGTCATAAATGTCTACACTGTCACATTTAATTGAAATAATTTATCTTTTTTAGGGGAGATCACCTCAAATTTTTTTGTAATCTGAAGAACTCAGCAGTTTTCATAAATTGTTTCTGGTCCATACAACTACTGAACATATCTGTATTGAGAAGAGACCCTTGTAGGATCTGTCTGCATTACTAACTCTTCAGCCACCCATGGTGAAGATCTTTCACTTGCAACTATTACAAATACAACAGTTACTATGCTCTGTTTTCAACAGCTTTGTATCTACGATGGATCTACGTTGAAAAGATTCTACAGAAAGTAACTGACAACGCTTGATGTACACAACAGCAGAAGAGTTTAAATTTTTGCTCAGAAAAAACATTTCATTGTTTCCTTGATCCTGCTCTCAAAGAAAATTAAATTTCTTTCCTTGAGCAAATGAAAAAAATCTAAAACATACAGCACTGCTGAATTTGTATGTTATAATCTGAAAGAAAATTAGGAAAACAAAAAAAACCTTTTTCATTAAAAATCTTCCTATTGTTTGGCAAGATCTACTCCTTTCTGCCATGCCTGTAAGAATTCTTACTTCCCTCATGGAATCATTTGTTTCATAGATTAGTTATGCCTGAAGGTGTTTTTCTATTTTGAGGTGGAAGATGCCCCAAAAATCTAAATAATTTTAATTATGTACTGTTACACCTGTTACACTTATCAAGAGGAGGCTCTGCATTCACATAGATATTCTTGTCTCTGGCTGAAATGGAACTTGCTGTATGAGTAAGGCTGTAGGCTTGAATAAAAAATGCCTATATAGAAATTAAGAGCATATATTTTTGTTGTAGCTTTCCTACTAAATTTCTTAAATACTCTCAGTACTAAGATAGAAAAATTAAACCATATTTTTCTCTCAAAGTAAATAGTGTGATTGTGATAAATACTTTTGTTAAATTATACAAGTGGCTTGTTTTATTCGCCATTGTTCAACTTCTTCCTTCCTTTGGGCCCCACAATTACTATGGCAGTTTGATGTACTTCTGAATGGCAGAAAGAGGTACAGAACTATCACCCCGTGCATCTGAGCAGAATTGAAGACCTTTTTACATGAAGCTCGCTATCTATCCTTATTTATTCTTTCAAACATCCAAAATCATAGCAAAATGCCATTGGCTCCCACATTGAAAAGTAACTGGCGATTGGATTTCTGTTTTTCAATCAAATCAGAATGACTAGCTCCTAGAGAATAAGTCTCTGGAGATGTAATTCTACAATTTGTGAAGAATAATCTTCTATGTGGGGTTATTTTTCAATTTCTTTATAGAACTTTGGGGCGAAAGTGGTTTTCCTGCCACAGAATTTTGGATACAACATGAAAAATAAGATGGATGTTTGTAGTAGCTTCTTTTAGAGGCTTTTAGACTTTGTTTAAAATTTCAGTTTTCTATATGGTTTACAAAATATTACTGTCATAAGAAGATGTTAGTAGATAGTCTGTGGTCCTGTTCAGGTTTGATCTTGAAGAAACATTCTTCATCAGCTGTAGTGCATTCGTCTTCAGACAGAAAGTAGGCAGTAAGGCATATTTGCTGCATCAACCTAGGAACTGTAGCTAAAACTTGCAATAAGTTATATACATGTGAGTTCCCTTGAGGCCACATTCTCAGGTGTAATAAGACTTTTTCAATATAATAAACAAAGTTTGTGTTTTCAAATTCGGTGAAAGTTTATTAGATATTTAAAAGGTGATTATTTTTCACAACATCACAGTTAGATAAGCTCTGATTTGTGCCATTTATTAAATTCCTCAGTGCTGACTTGCTGTTATGATTTTCTCAGATTAATTTCCAGTATATGTAAATTAGTGGAATATCTGCCTGTACCTTTTGTGTGCCAAAATTAGATTGAGGTTCTTCGCATGTTGGCAATCAAGTTTTTAGTAATTCATAAATGAACTGCCTGACCTATGAGTAGAATTACCATTTCAGCCTCTAGGATTGTAAAGTAAGGCTAACTTATAAAACAATGAATTTCACTCTCTAAAATGGAAATGGTGCAATCACTTCAGCCAACCTGGGCTTCCTTGTAGGGATATATGGACTATGGAGACATATATGTTCAGTGAAATACTGCTTCCAGTTTTTTAAATCACCTTCTTCAGAGAGCAGATGAGTGGCATGTAACCAGAGGACGAGGCTATTTGTACTACATGACTCTTATAGAGTTACTTTTTGATGTTGAACTGTCAACTTGACTTTTCACCCCACTTTCTCCACAGACAGAAGTGTGCATCAGCCCAGTGCAAACAGGATGTAAATTGATAAATTTACAGTATATTAAAGTATTATTTTAAATTATATGTCTCTCTGTTGTTGTGTGTCACTTAAAAGACTGCTATGAGATGATCAGCAGATTCATAATTTTAACACATCAGAGAAACAGTAACAATTAAGCGTAGAGGGTTTGTAGTTCAAACAGGCTTGAAAAACCACCTGGCTAATCATGTGCTATAGCCACTGGTATACAAGTTGTTCAGTGACCATTGCTACTATCTCAGTTAAGAGGGTGTCTATCATCTTTCTTTTCAATATACAATAGTGACTTCTGATCCTCATAGGACACAGTCTGACCTTATCATATAAATCTGCAGTGATCAGTTCTACCAGAAAAATCAGTAGCTTCCAACTGCCTTAGAAATGTGGCCTTCAAAAGTCAGAGCTATGTAAGAACGGCTGTGGTGCTGCAAAATAAAATGATCTCAGATTATTAGTGGAAAAAAGAGAATGAAAACTCTTTTCTGAGGTTTGGCTGCCTATAATGCTGATTTTCTTAGAAATCCATTCCCAGATATAATTAAAACGTCATCAGACTTCTGCATCATAGAAGTCTGTGTAAGGTTGAACACACAGCCAAAAGGAAATGTGTTTAAGAGCTTTCATAACACAAAGCCAGCCCAAGACCTTCTTTGCTCTTTACTGGATTGCTTTATAGACAACCTATTTCACAACTACATTTAGTCATCTGCCTTTATGATAGAAAGCAGATTTGGTGTACGTCTCTGCATTGTAAAAACAGTAAGCAGGTCATGGCACAGGACCATGGAACGGTGTCATCTTATGGACATTCCCTGCTTAGGTCCATTCTGCACCTTTATGACAACTTACAAAGATGTCAAAGAGAATTCTTTCCAAGATAAATTAAAAAAAAAAAAGAAAGAAAGAAAGAAAGAAAAAAAAGAAAAAAGTGTGTTTTGTTGTTTTTTTTTTTTTTTCTTATTTCCACAAGGAAAAGGAGAAGTTCCATAAGGAGAATTTTAAAACTAGTGGGATTACGCTTGCTAAGGAAGAAAAAATGTCAAGTAGGAAAGCGAGATTTTGGAAAATTCCAATTGTAATGGGTTGAGAGCCAGCTATAAATACATATATTTCTTTCACTTAACTCCAAAAATGGTTATACAAGTCTTAGATATTCTTAGACTGACTCTTTCTGTGGTCAACACAGAGACACAGGCATTTCAAGAGGATGACTCTTCACCTCCTAAAAACAAGTCTAAAATCAACAAGATCCAGAGGTGCTTACCAAAGACCAAAATGAACAAAACATGCCTTTAAAGGCTACAGTGATAGTATATGACTGAGATGTCAGAGTTCACACATTGTTCTGGAAGCCTGAACAATTTTTTTTTTCCTTAAGTGTTACCATCTAACTAACCTTTCCTTGGTCCTTTTGGCGTTTCCTGCTTAAAGTCTCTGTGAGTTCATAATTTGTTCTTTGACTAGCAAGTTGTTACCTGGCCTCACAATTCAATGCATAGCCAAAAAAAAACAAATATGGAAAATTAAGATACTGAAAAATAACAGTGAAGATAAAGAAGAATAAGTACTTTAAATCTCACAATGAATGAATGAGGGCATTGAGCCTGTCACAGAAACAATGTGCTAAATTCACATATAGGACTGGATGTTTAAGTCAATGATGGACTCACAAAAGCCAGATTCTGAAAGGGAGTTAATTTCATATTGCCATTTCAAGCTCCATAACAGCAAGACAAACCCATGAGACAATCAAAGTGTTAGGGTAAAAAGAACAAATTATTCCAGTTCTTGTACTGGACCTCATTATTGAGAGGTTCACAAAGTGATATAAGACCTACTGAAAAAACCCAGAAATTCCTTCATGTCCACATTTACCTACAAGTTGGATCACCAGAACAGACTTCTGCCAGATATTGCAGAGACAGTGGGAAAAGCAGTGGTTAAGTAATGACTCAGGCTTTGGACAAGGGTGGTCCAACACTTTCCTAAAGGTTTCACACATATCTCTTGGAATCCATGGACTTGGGCATTTAAAAGGTCAGATCTGTAGTGAAGGTATTAATCTACAAGCATTCTCTACCAAGACAGCTTCTTTTTCAGATTAGATAATAAGATGAAAATCTTTACTCTGAGGGTGGTGAGACACTGAAACAGGTTGGCAAGAGAAGTTATGCATGCCCTATCCCTGGAAGTGTTTAAGACCAGGCTGGATGGGGCTTTAAGTAACCTGATCTAGTAGGAGGTGGCTCTGCCCATGGCAGGGAAATTGAAATTAGATGATCTTTAGGGTCCTTTCCAACCCAAGACATTCTATGATTCCATGATTTCTTCTTCTCTTGCTACTATACTTCTTTTGTTATCATACTCTTCTTATCTGAGCCCTGTATGTGACATCAATCACAAGATATCCTTTCTGCCTTCATCTCTCGTTTAGTCCCCAGATCCACTTTCTTGTTGCTATCTCCTGATCAACACTGCTTTCCCACACTCTTGACTCCCCTGATCTGCTCTTCAAAGTAACTCTCTGCATTTTTGACATTTTTGAGTCAGGCTACTTCCTCTTTTAATTGATTTTTGAAAATTTATTCCAAAAATGAGGACACAAATTCCTCTAAATGATTTCTACATATGAGTTGCAGATATCAGATGTAAGATTCCCTAATTCCAACCTCAGAAACAACCTTCATAATTATTTTTTTCTGAAACTTTCTAAAAAATGAGCTCTGAGACAGTTTCAAAATCAAAAAAAATTAGAGTACTAGCATGCAAAAAAAAAATTGAAAGCCAATAAAAAGAGAATCTGTGTCTTAACACAGAGATGTTGATATCTGCGCTGCCTCTAACATTCCTATCATGTATATAGCAGTTGTTACTAGATGCCTTGGGATAATCCAGAAGTATCAGATTAACTACACTACCAAATATTAAGCTAACAGAAGAGATTTATGTCAGCAGGAAATAGAAGTTGACCCTCACTATATAGGAATGTTCTTAGGATGGGAGGATCAAGGAATTTTTCCTAGTCAGACCATGATCTGTGAAGCAATTATTCTAATAAGAAATTTCTCTCTAAATCTCTGACTAGTCAAAAGGGTTGAAGTTAAGTATGGTTGAAAAAGGAAAATCCTTTAATTCTGTACTGATTAAAAAAATTAATTTGGACTTACTTTATGAACAGTTACAAACTGTAATGGGATCCGTTCAGTTTTCTGAAGCTTAAAGCATGAAGAAAAAACCTTAGTAAATATACAGTTCATGTTTCAAGCAGGCAACATGAAGATAAAATGTGATGCTCATTGTATAATCTACTGGCAGTAGAAAGGAGTTTTGCAGGAAATAGATCTTCCAGGGAAGTGGTATGCAAAATAAAATAGATTTAAAAAAAAGACTTCTTACAAAGTGTAGCTTCTCCTTTACATTTTTTGGGAAAATGCATGTCTGACATATTTTCATGGCAGTCCTATGTTTCCAACAATGTTGATCTAAGAGTCAAATCTATCGGGGAAACGGCTGATGCTTCGTGCACCGCAAACATAGAAGATGTTTTTGTTAGTTGTTTCACCCTTGAAACCTGAGGAATCTCAAATGGCAACTGCTAAATTGTATCCTAGAGACAGGCGTGAAAGAACTCCTCAACTTAAACGGATGACCATAAGTAACTCCTCATTACAGCTGCATTTGGAAGGGAGTGTGAAAAGGTCAGTAAACTATACATCAAACTGGGAAGCATTGCCAGGAAAGCATGCATTTCTGGAGTGGACATGGCAGTGTGCAATGTCTCAGCATTATAGTATATGGAAAAATTCTGATGTCCATACTCAGTTTTTAATCATTCTTTACTCAAAAATGTCACAGTTTTAAATGGGAAGAGTGCCAGAATAAAGACTGAGTTGCAGCTGGGATTGACAGTGGTTTACTGTTTCAAAGATGGCTATTTGAAGTACTTCAAAATTCACATACAACCCTGACTGTTTGGAAAATTGTTGGTCTCCCGAGGCTGCAAGGTAGGATTAGTGTCGCAAGTCCAAAGTTATTTAAGCAATTGATTCCAGAGTGCCCCACTCCCATATCCATGAAGCAACACACAAAGCCACTTGGCTCAACCTTTCCCCAGATGAACCAAGACCTTTTGAATGTCTCAAGCACATGTCAAACAGGTAGTGGAAAGGGGTTCACATACAAAATTTCTCAAGGTTTAAGTTAGAAGCTCAAAGCCAGCCAGGAAAATGAGCTGAAATAAGCTTCATGTGAATGTTGAGGCTTAGAGTCTGTCAAGGAGCAAAGGAGCTCCATGCATGCTCTGACTCAATGTCTGGGAGGCTCATAGAGACATGTTGCTCCCAGTAATGGCAAGTTAAATTGTTTGGGGCCTCCGGAGAATCTGTGCTGTTCCTGCCTCCTGCCTGATGGCAATCCTCTGGCAAGTTTCATGTGGGCACGTATAACTGAAGAGAAAGTTTGTATGTCTTAGTCCTGAGCATGGGTCATTAAGCCTGGGAGATAACTGAAATGTCTTACGCTTACTTTCTGTCCTGCAAGCTGGATTTCTTTTCCAAGGAAATGAGAGACTACAGGAGGTAATAAGAAAGGGCCTAGAATTTGCATGGATCTCATCCTGATGCTGTGTTCAATTATAAGTGCACTCAGAGCTGAAAGTTTGGAGCATACAAAGATCTCATAGTGTAACTATGACCCTAGACATCAATATTTTTGGATGCAAATTACGATTCCAAGGTGCTTGAGAATCTATATACAGCTGCCAGTTTTATATTAGGAATACTTTCCAAGGAAATTACCACTGATGTAGTAGCTAGGATTAAACTGGCACACTTCCTGACCAAGAGCTGAGTATAAACAAAGCAGAGCAAGTCACCAGGTTGTGTGGATAAGGGATCCCTCATACAGATTCTGTACAATGAGCTCTTCATAACACATCCAAATGCTTCTCAAGTGCTTTCTTTGGTCAGAGTGAATGCACGAGGGACAGGAGTATAAAGAGAAAGCAGAAGGCTCAGGAACAGGAACAGAGAACGTTTGCAGTGCAAGAGGGCACTCCAGAGGCAGAAGAGAAGGTAGGTAGCTTAATTGCATTTCTTTGTGTTCAAAAGGTGAAGTTTGCATTACACTGAGCAGTGGCTTTTACATTCTCCTAAGCTCTGTAATAATAAAGTTCAGATAAATTTCATTAAAATGTAGTTAAGACCACAAAACTTAAACACTGTATTTGCTCCAAAGTTTTTTAGAAGTCGCTTGGGAGAAGTCTGATATTCTAAGACATTTCAAGAAAGCCTATCATTCATTTCTTAGTTCTAACCATTCACACAATCACTGAGGAAAATCCATATTCAAACTTCCATGGCTCCTTCAAGCCCGCCTCATTTAAAAATTATGAACAATGGAAAGTTAAAAGTCTGCACATAGTCAGAATACAGCAATCCTCTGGGTGTTATGTAATGCATATTTTAATTGAGAAAAAAAAAAAAAGAGTATTGATATTTATCATAACTTTATGTCTATATATTGTGGTTAGCCAACTGTGAAAAATGTCTCCATCGGCTATTTCCTTTCTCTGTCATGGTTTGTAAAAAGCCTTCTGGAATATTTTAGACAAGAAATATGAAACCAGTTTTTTACATATTCCATTAGAACTATTTCTCCAGTCCAAGAACCTGGTGGNGGGGGGGGGGGGGGGCGTAGGGTAGATTTAGCTAGTCAAATGTTGGTTGGCTTGTGTCAGGTATCTTGGACAAAATCTTGATAGCGTTGCAGAAAAAATCCATGCATATATGAAAAAATAAACTTAAGAGGAATTAAAGATTTGAAGCACTCTCCATTGTATAAAGGAGTTCTGCTACTGGTGATTCAGCTGTCTTTGGCTGATGAAGTCGAAAGTGCAAGCAGATTTGTTTCATTGACTAGTTTTTTGGATTTGGCACAAAGAACAGTCTTTACTGACATGGTGATTGATACTGTACATGATGGCAATAAAACTCCCCTCACTTTCTCTTCTCTCTGCATGAGTGATGACTGTAATGACTCTGTCTTTGTTCTTGAATTGCTACTTGCAATTGCCAAGTTGCTTTGCACCTGATTTGTCAAAAGAAAATCTTCTCCTTTACTGTTCAAACTTAGCAAAGGGAACTATCTAAGGCTGGTTCAGTGGTTTCCAGAGGAACACAGAGTCCTCATAGGCTGTTTGCTATTTCCTTGCCCTCTTCCCTTACCTATGATACTTTTCTGATTGTTTCTGATTCCATTTCCTCTCCCAGTTCACCGTGTCCTGGTGATGGATCTAATTAAATATTTGGAATGAGAGGGGTGTGCTTGGCATGAAATAAAATAATGCTTTTGGACCTGCACATCTGCAACATGCACATAGCATTTATTCTACCTCTCATTAAATACGTCTGAATCTGTAAAGTGGGTTCCTTGACTTTGAGAGTACACCTCTACTGGGAAAATGATGACATGCAGAAATGACACTTGCAGCTTCTCAGCTCTCCCCAGATGAGATCCTTCTCATAGTAATGTGACAGGCATGGTTTCCAGATTTCAATGTCTCCAAAGGAAATAAAAGATTCCGCTTTACATGACCCACACAATGTGTTTCACTTCAGTGCACACGGCTATGCCAGGAGTGCAGTATCACATCAGTTCTGTATCCCACAGCCTTGGGGATGCAAAATATAGGAGTATGAAGAAAATCTATAGTGGGTCAAGTGCAGTTCAGTGGTTCAATTCATGTTACATTGAATCTCAACATTTGAAATCAATTAAGGAGTGACTGATTATATCTAAACCCTGGATATCCTTTCCAAGAAAAAACAAAACAGTTCATTAAAAAAATACCTGTGCTCTCTAAAGCTGGCAAGTGAAGAAATATTCCCTGCTACAGCAAATGCGGGATATGTGTCTGCCATCTGCTAGATTACCTAAAGAGTATGCAGAAAAAGCACAATTTGTGCTCAGGATGAACTCAGCTAAAACTGTCCACACCAACTTATATGTCAAATGAGGTATTTGCATATTTAAATGCTACATTTAGTTGTAAAATTACAGTAAATACATGCAGACATTTTTTTGTTCAAGTCAATAAATTTGAAAACAACTAGGAGAAGGTGAATCTTTCTGATTCAAACTTTCAGTACAATTTTATTTGAATTTTCTCAGGCAACTGTGTTGGTGTGCTGGAATTGAGGAGCAGACCTGTTGTGCATTTCAAAAGTACAGATTTGATTCCTACAAAGTAGTATGCAGTTTCAATTACTGCACCATTGTATCTTTATATTGCACTTGGAATAATCTAAATATTACTCAGCACATCTCTGAGTGAATGAATGAGCCCATTTCAAGAGTTAGTCCAAATGCATGGTCTTTGGAGGGCAGATTTTCTCCATTTCCTGCCCATATTCAAGGGTACTTTGGTCACTAACAAAAGGTTCCACAGCTTTTGAAAAGTTTGGAGATTTAAATTTACTGTCTGAAACTCTTTTTACTCTCCTTTTGGATGATACACTGAAATGAGAATGAGTCCATAATGTTGGCATGCACTTGCATAGTGAATACAGAGGTTCTTATGTGAATACAGAGGTTCTTATGTTGGTTCCATGAACAGGAACCAACAATTATTGATATATGAACCAGCATACTGTAGTTACATGGCCTAGAGTAACTGCAGTAGCTTTCTCTGATATTGAATGTAGTTACCTCTGTTTAGTCTGCCCAAGTTTTGTGCATAATTTTAAAGGATCTACAGAGCTGTGAAAGTACAGTAAGAAAGTAACATCTCCTTAAGTACCTCCACTGCCTATGCACTGGTGAAAAGTCCATTGGAATGCTTTCCTCCATTTTCCTTTCTTCATCAGCTCTTGGTTCTTCTATCTGGTTACAAATATTGCCCTGCATGTGATTTACATCCAAATCCTGTCTTTTCCAAACAAAACAAAGGAAAACCTTGTATGTTTGGGCTGTTATTTGAGGAGGACTTAATGTAACATGCTGAGAACTGGAACAGTTTTCAGAAACTTGCAAAGTAAGAGGAGTATGCAGGAGAGAAGGAAGGATTAAAGTAACAAGAAGGATACATAGGTGAGAAACATACAAGGACAAAAGAGGAACTGTTTTCAAAAACCAGAGAAAATATGTTGTTCTTTACTCACAACAGAAATTTCCCTTTCACTTTCCTGAAAAAGCTCTTTCAGCTCTTGTAGTCCTGAGATTCAGCTGGTTGTGGCCTAGGAGTTTCCTTCCCAGCAAGCCAGAAAGTCTGGGACTAGGATTCCTCAGTACTGATGATGGTGACTAAAAGGGAAGGTGAGTTACACAGACTTCTCTCTTTATATAATTTAAAGATTTACAGCACAAAAAAACACAGAGCTGTCTGTGCAGATTAAATTCAGCACAAAAAGCATGTGGTATTTCCCTAAAATGATGATCTGCACCATAAATCCAAAATGATGGGCAGAAGAGGAAAGATTGAGGAACTGGAGAAAGAAAAATACAGAGAGGAGAGAAAAAACGTCACTAGAAGTGGAAAAAATAAATTAATAAAATAACTGGTGTAAAGAGATTTCTTTTGCTATGCATTACTCAAGACACATATTTCCTTGGCCTACTGGAAAAGCAATGTCATTTTTGGATGGCCATGATGTTCTACTCAAGTCAAGCTGGTATGTACTATAATCCCATATTTTGAGAAATGCCGTGTGAGGTAGTGAAGACCATCATTTATGTAGGTTTGGAAAGGAAGTAATAAAAACTATTCTTTCTACTTAGATTTTTGTTAAATGGAATAAGGCTCCCTGTCTCTTACTAGCTCAAGTCAGATAAGCATTCAGCTGAAATCACGATATTTCACAGAACTCACTCTCAACAGAAGCCGATCTCCTTGTCATATTGTTGACCATATAATTCAGATAAGCCACAAGCACCAAACAGTGATGAAGAAGAGAAAGAGGATTCAGTGGAAGACAGTGAAATAAGTAACTGTATCCTATTTGAGGAATTACCAGCAAAGAGTTTCTCAGCATGGTGGTAGGGACATTACTATGCAGAAAATAACTACTTCAGTGGGAAGCAGGGGGCAGCAGCTGTTTCTGAAAACATTTCTGTGGTTTATTTGAATTGATAAACAAAACAATTCAATAAAATAAATAAACAAACATGATTAAAAGGGATGCAGGACTCTCCTTCAGAACTATCGAAGATTATACTGAGTGACAGTTATGCCGAGGGTAAGTGCATGTCTTAATAATGGGGTTAGTCTTTTATAAAATATTTTTCTTAAAATATTAGCCTAGCCTGAAAATGAGGTACAGTGAAAGGTTTTGTGTATGTATGCATATATATATAATAAAAGATAAAATACAAATTAATTGAGACCTGCTTGTGGAGAATCTGCTATTGTTAAAAAAAAAAGAAAAAAGAATAATGTCTTTATGCCTGAGGGCAAAAAAAGTAATTAAATTCAGGTTTTCACAGCAATAAGCACATAAATCAAATGCCCATGTAGATCAGGGCCACTGCATATTGCTAAAATGCCCAAGTCAGCAGTACAGTGCCTGTGGCTTCCCTCATGTGTCTACCAAGAAACAGGGGGAACATGAATGGTGTCATTAAGTGAGTAAAATGAAGAAATAAAAAGTAAGTATTTCTAGTTTTGAGAAGTAAATTTTGGAGAGACAAAAGAAAGATTTCTTGCACAACTATAATATGTCTTGGGGAAAAAATCCTCTTGAAACCACAAGGTTTTTCCCCTCAGAAACCTTTTGCTAAAAATAAAAGATTAAAAAAAAAAAAGAAAAAAAGGAACATTCCTAAGTCTGGAAAAAAACATTTAACCTTTCTAAACATAAATCACCATCTCCCCCCACCTCGTTCCTCCAGCACAGAGCACCTGCTTTTGCTTTGTCCAGCTCTGGCTACATATTAAAGCTACTGAGTTTTCCTAGAGAAGGAATGTGTCTTCTCTGCAAACTGCCCTACAGTCAGCACTGAGTTTGGAAGGGAAACCTAATCTCTGAGAATCTCCAGAGGGCAAAATGATTTCCTAAATCGTGTATAGGTAGTGGAATTGCTTTATAAAATAAGCTGGGTTTTGTGTTCGGTTTAGTTGTGGTTTTTTACTCTACTGGAAATTGCATTGAGGAATCTCCTCACCCCCGCACCATGAGTTTGCAAAAGGGAGGCACCACTGGAAGTGGGGTAGCAATGGTGAAGCCAGTGAGGTGAGCCGTGCCGTGGTAAAATTTCTCACTGCCACGTGGCCACCTCACTTCCCATCTGAGCCAAGCACAGACTCAGGCAAGAAAGGCAAAAGTACAAAACAGAGAAGCGTCTTAGAGAGGTGACCGAAAACTGCTCAATGCACCGAAACTTCAGATGGGGCCTGCATCCTCTCCCAGCCCTGCTTTTAACTTGGAGCATACTGCCATCAGCAATGGCAAATCTCTGCTGCCTATAGGACCACAGAGGAGCTTGATGCATTTTGTTATTCTTATAGCTCTGTGCTGTCCTTAAAATCTGTCTGTATCCAGGTTAAAGGTGCTTTTTTATGCAACTGTTCAGAACAGCTATGGTACTTGAACATCACAGGTTTTCTCATCCCTCATATCTTACAGAAGATCCTTAGCTCCCGCACCTTTCTGGTCCCCCTATCTTCCAGAGAGGAAGACATGGCAACAAAAAGAGAGTCCAGGAAGTAGAGTTGGTTCATTTCTTTCTTGCTGTTTATGAAGGTCTGCTCATAAATTTCTCCAGTACTTTTTATTTTGTAGCATTTAATTACAGAAAGGAGAAACACCCGCTGTTTTTTACTCTGCTGTACTGTATGCCCTTGTGTACACACAATTTCATTATTCAATACAAGAACAGAACTCTGGAGCACAACTCTATCCTCCTTCAGCTTTCTAATGGACCATACTTTTTTGTCTTCACTTCCCAAGCCACCCTTCTTTAATGTGACATGTGACTACCATGCTCCACCCCAGAGTTTCATGCTAGCAATGCATGGAGTGCAAATGCTCCAATATGAATAATATTTCATGCTTTTGCCTATGAAGTTCATATTTTAATGACATGACAGACTACAGTAACATTGAGAGATGAATTTCTGTTAGTTTTATTGCACTAGATCTCCATATTTTTTCCTTTTTTTTTTTTTTCTTCTCCCACCTTATATTCCACTTCAGGAAAGCACATAAGCCACTAAATAACAACCTGACTAGATTTATTGTTTTCAACAGGGCTACACATGTGCATGAAATGTAACATATACTCAGCCACTTAGCTAAAGCAGCTTTAATAGCAAAATTGTAATTACTGTCAAAACCCCATGTTTCCCATAGAAGTGTGTACTTTTAACTGTGATTCTTTTACTTGAAGGTTAGCATTTTCTAGGGAATAGGACAAATATCTGTGTGAATTCTGACCACATTTCATGTCTGCCCACTAACAAAACACAGATTGGAGAAAATTCTTTTAAGTAATTATTTCCACACTTCCAACCTCTTAAATTGTGGCTTTATAAGGGAGACAGAGACCTGCCAGCTCGGCACATTTGTGCATCCACCTTTGTCCACTGCTTTATAGTATCAACATATGTTGTCCCATCAGATGTTCACCTGCTGAGTCAGATACAGTACCCCAATGCCAAATGTTATTGTGATCAATGAAAGGTCTACAAAAATGCGGACTGATGAAAAATACCAAAACCATATAGTGTTAGATACCTCTGAGCAGGTACAGAGGCACACCCCCCGTAGGTTATTACTGTTTACTTAAAAGAAAAGTTAAAGTTCTAAGAAGATCCTTTTTTCTATGTATCTTTTTCTTAATGACCCTATTCAGTGTGTCGGTGCTCAAGTTTCCTTATACATATAAAATAAATACAAAAAAGGGAAGAAACTGGCACAGCTAAATTTAATAAAAATGGCCAAACTGTCATGCATTTTAGTACAGCTAGGAATGCAAGCAATGTTTATAATAGGAATGCAAGATAATTTCCAAAGTTGATAGTGCTATTCTACTGCTACAAGTTAAAAGGCGGTTTTTCACTGCTTTTAAGCAATAGTATTAGAAAGGAGAATTGATAAAACCAAAAAGATTAAAGGCATGTGACTGAATATTTTTGTTTTGTTTTCATTGATGCATCATCAAGCCTCAAGGTCAAGTGTGTTAATTAATGCTGTACTGTGTACTGTGTACATTTATACTACCCAAAAATACAATAAAATGTATAATACTGTACATTATACAAATGTATAAAATAAAATGTACAATACTGTACATTTATACTACCCAAACTTTAGTTCTCATATTGTGAAAGATAATAGAAATGATGTCATTACATACTTCTCTTGTTCTTTTATATAGAGATTGCAAAAAAGTTCTGCTATATTCTCGTGGTGACATAAATATCTCATCCCCTAGTCTCTTAGAAACTGAAATAGCAATTTAAGGTCTCTCACTGTAAAGTCTTCTGAGTCTTATTTACCATGAGCATTTTCAAGAAAGAAAGGGAAAACAAACTCGTTTGATCTTTTCCCTAGATGTATTTTTTCCCAACCAGACTCCAAATGTTTTATGGCTATTGTGTCAGCCCATCACTTTGCTTTGTGGGTAATTAAGTCATTACAATAACATGTTTTGTTACCATACACCAAGGCAAAAATGCCTGCCTTCTATCAGGAAACTGTAAAAGGCCAGATGTTTCTCAGAGTTCAAGCAGAATCAGAGAGCTATCACTAATCACTGCATTTGTTTGTGTAGGAGAAAGTGAACCCATGAAGTCAATGTGAAACTTCCTATATGGTTAATTCAAGTCCATAAATTAACTGCAGCTTATCTTTCCAACAACAATTATCTGGGGGCGGGGGGGGGGAAGAAAAAAGGAAAAGAAAGAAAAAAAGAAGCTAGGCACAGATCAGAAGTATCTGTGGCTTTCAAGTCACTCATATCAGATCCGTGTACTGCCAGATCACTGAGGCATATATATTCAATCAAAAATCAGTCCTGGGCACACAATCAATTGTATTTCAGCCCAAGTACTCAGAACACAGGATACAGACTGCCTGCCAGCTTTATGTTGTTGAGCCAACAGTGTGCCAGCTGTGGGATACAGATGATATTTGTTTTGGCATAAAACTTGAATAATTCAGATAGGCAACAGTTGATTCAACATTAAACATGGAAGGACATATTTAAACAACTGATTTTTTTTTTATTCATTTGAATCAGAAAAATGAACCCATACCAGGTTATTACTTTGCATTCTGTGGTCTCAGCATCTATTAATTAGAAGCCCTAGAGGCAGCTTATGACTGGCCAGAAAGCCCATGAATTCTAAAAGGAACAAGCAGTGAAACAGCTGAGCTTTGGAGTACTGGCTGCTTACCACCTGGGAGGGAGAACTCAGCAAGGCTTTTTGGAAACTCATAAGAAATGAGCTCTCACTCATTTCCACTGTAGTGTAGAATGAATATTGCAACACAGGCTCTAGCTTTGAACTAGCATTTGTGTTCCTATTGAATTAATTTATCTTTTAAATGATACAAAACATTTGACACTATCCTGCATGACATCCTGCTCTCTAAATTGGAAAGGCATGAATTTGATGGATGTACCACCTGGTGGATAAGGAAATGGCTAGATAGCAACACTGAAAGAGCTGCTGTCAATGGCAATGGTCAGCGGTTGCGGTCCAAGTGGAAACTAGAGACAAGTGGCATTCCTCAGGGATTAGTATTGTGACCAGTGTATTTTAGCATCTTCATAGGAGATGTGGACAGTGGGATTAAGTACATCCTTAGCAAGTTTGCTGAGGACACCAAACCAGGTTTGAGAGGTGGGCCCATGCAAACTTCATGAAATTCAACCTAGCCAAGTGCAAGGTCCTGCACCTTGCACACAGCACTCCCAAACACAAATACAGCTTGGGCAGAGAATGGTGAGCAGCCCTGAGAAGAAGGACTTGGAGGTGGTCATAGATGAGAAGCTCAGCATAACCCAGCAATGTCTGCTGGCAGCCAAGAAAGCCAATGGCATCCTGGACTGCATCAAAAGAAGTGTGGCCAGCAGGCTGAGAGGTGATTCTATCTCTCTGCTCTGGTCTCATGAGATCCCAGTTGGAGTACTGTGTCCAGCTTTGAAGTTCTCAACACAGAATGACATGGACCTTTTGGAAGGTGTCCAGAAGAGGGCCATGAAGATGATCAGAGGGCTGGTGAAGCTCTCCTATGAGGACAGGCTGAGAGTTGTGATCGTTCATCCTGGAAAAGAGAAGGCTCTGGGGAGAACTTTTAGTGGCTGAGACGCTAGAACAGGTTGCACAGAGAAGCTGTGGATGCCCCATCCCTGACAGTGTTCAAGACCAGGCTGGATGGGGCTTTGAGCAACCTGGTCTAGTGGGAGGTGTCCCTGACCATGGCAAGGGTGTTGGAACTTGGTGGTCCTTAAGGTCTCTTCCAACTCTAACCATTATGATACGTTATGATGTTGAGCAAAGAACAACAAGGATATAGCAGCAAGAATTCCAAGTATCATAGTGAATTCTCACAAAAAAGAATTGGTGTCTACATTATTGTTAATGGATATGCATGTTTACTGTCAGCAAATAATTTACTTTGGATTAAGTTCTGCAGAACTTATAAAACAAACTAACATGCTACATGCTTATAAGTAAATATCTTAAATATAAACAATTATCAAAAGAAAAGAAGGGGAAGGTATTCTCTGAAAGTAGCTGCTTCTCAAAAAGATGCAAGATTGTTCCCAAAAAAGAGCTCCAAAATAGTTGCTCAGAAGCTTTTTCTCTTCATGTATTCATGTATCATACTCGTGCATCTGATTACTAATGCACAGTATTCTCCTATGACTAGAAAATATGAACAGCTTTGGTTTATTTTATGCAGTAAATAATTCCATGTGTACCAAAATACTACATTTCCAAGCATACAGTTGAGTCAGTATACTGTAATTAATTCAAGAATAAGGAATGTTAAGGTTATGAACATTCTTATTTTCCCAAATGTGTTTTTTGTTGATTTGTGTTAGGAAGAGATGTTTTGCTTTTCTTCAGATAATGTGAAAATGACAGTAATGCCTGGATTGCAGTAGCTCCTCTGATTTCAGATAGAAGACTTTTCAGGTCTGTCAATTGCTGCTCTTCTGTCCTGGGTTGAGAGACCCAGTATTAATTTTTCTTCTAATGCTAGGGAAAATTGGACTTTTAGAAGACTCTAGTGTCTGAATTAATGAAAATATTTACTTTATGACCCACCAGGCTTTGTGAGATTCAAGTTCTCAGTGTTTTCAAGCCTTGCCAGGTGTAGGGACAAGGAGGAGCAAGACCTGGGCATTTGACCCAAGCTGGCCAACAGGATTATTTCATACCATGAACGTCACATTCAATATAAATTAGAAAAGTTTGCTGCATAGCAGGCTCTCCCCTGATGGCAGCGATCCAGACAACTCCTTGCTCTGGTGCTGGAACCTTGAGGCCTTCCCTTCCCTTCCCTTCCCTTCCCTTCCCAAGTTGTTGCACTCTCAGTGCCCGACATTTGCTGTCCCTGCTGGGAGTGTGCAGCTGCCTGCTGATAGAATTGG
>VZRU01003794.1:637100-657903 GCA_013398155.1 Pedionomus torquatus | reverse complement strand
GTATATATATATATATATATAATAATGATAGACTGACAATAAATTGTTATGGGTTTTCTCAAACCATAACATCTTCTCAGTCACAAATTAAGTTTTGATGATAGGCAAGAGCTCTTGAATGACAGCTGTCTTCAGGTATGAATGTAGCAGGAACTGGTAGTCACTGCTATCCACGGGGAAATGTCTTTTCCCTAGAAGCTGGAATACTGTTTTGGACCAAGTAAAAGACTCCTGTTATCTAGTAGTAGGTGCCATTGGGTTAGCTCAGGTTTTGTCTTCTCATGTGGTGGGATGTCCCAGTTTCATAGACAGCAGGAGCAGTGAATTCTGAGCCCAGTTCCTGGTGAGGTCAGAAACATACTTTCACTTTTTTCCTTTCTCTTCTTATACACTGGACTCAACAGTACCATTAGTGGAGCCATAATGCTCAAGCAAGGCTATGGATTTTGCTTTTTATGCAGATTACTTCATTGGTGAGGTGCCTCTCTTGTTCATAATTTACCTGTGTTAGCATCTTCCCCTTAATTCATGAAATGTTATCCAAATGGGTTGCTAATACTGCAAGGTAGTTAGCAATGGCTGGAGTAGGAAGCTAAGAACAGAGCAGAAATGAGGTCTGCCTGAAACCTTCGCCAACACTTAGACAGAAAATTGAAAGGCACATGAGGCATGTTACCTTTGTCCATGAGAATGAGTTGTTCCCAGGTTTTCCTGAATGCCCACATACCCTGGTTCTCCAGCTAACATCTTAAGAGTAGGAAGACAAAGTCAGCAAATCACTATTAGATTCAGATGAGCCACTAGCACATGAGCTTCCTGAGCATTTATGCTAAGTGGCCATTGGCCTTTTCCTTTCCATGCTCATTTGGTAGCTATTGTGGCTTCACTTTGTAGATGCAGCTTGGCCACAGAGCACTGCTTGCGGAACCCTGTTCATGGCACTCAGCTATGTGAAACCACTCATTTGCACATCATACCTAAATTTATGTGACACTATGTATGTTCCTGTTGATAGAAACATTGCTATTAAGCTGTTCAAGGAGTCCTTGGTGGGACTTGACCTGAGCATACTCTTTTGGTAGCAGGTAGCAGGCAGGGTTCACTTGCCCATGACAGGAGCTGCTGCAAGGGAAAAGCTGGAAAACGCCCTGGCTAGGGCTGGACCCTCTTCCCACCCTCAGCCTTGCTGGGTCTCCTGCAGTCATGTCTGACTCTAGTTCCCCTCACTACACCCAAATCCTGACACAGCCCGTACCCACAGACCCACATCTTGTCCAGACAAGATGGCATTCCCAGGGAGGTGCCCAATGACTGTGGACAGGGCTGCCTCAGTGCCCCAGATGGCTGCCCTTCTTCTAGCTCCCGGGCATGGGCCATGGCTGCCACACCCTGGGGACCCCCTGGACCCTGCAGGGCCCTGACCGTCCGCTTTTGCTCAGCTGCACTTCTGCTTTGGCTCTGGCTGTTGCCTAGTCCCTTACTGGCAATTTCGGACCGTTTTTCTCTGGCATCTGTTATAATTCTGGCAGGCTGTATAAATATCTAATGCCTGTCGGACTTTCCCAAACAATAACATTATATATTCATCTTTATATAGAGATATCTTTAAGGAAAAAAATACAAACCCCAAAATGATCACAAGTTAAATACTTGGAAGTGACAAAGATAACTGTACTTATCAGAAAGTACTTTCAAGATGTGCTTTTCAAAGCAGACAGCTAGCAGAAATCAGGAAGGGGACTGCCATGTTTCTCAGCAGATAAATGATGAGTGGACCTGGACAGGGCTCAGAAAATGAAAAGTGTTGACTGCTTACAAAGCACACTCCGTTCACTGTGACTGATTGCACAGTGTCATTGTTTGGATTAGGTGAGCAGGAATGCAAGACTGGCCTAAAAGCTTTTTTAGTCATGTTGGAAAAAATGCACATAACGACGAATATTAACCACACATCTCTGGAAACTTTTTTCAGCATCCTCTGATTACTTGAATTGCAGGCTTTTGAGCAACTTGTGGTCCTCCTATGATTCTTCTAAAACATTCCAGGCAATGCTTAAGTTTATAATTTATTGTTAGATAAAAAGACAGCTGCAGATTCAGATCAACTATCTTGAAATCCTATAACAGTAGGGAAGAAGCACTTACGAAAGCAGAATTTACATCACAGGTCTCATTAAACACCAGCAGTATCCACACTTATTCTGAGTTCCGGTGTTACTCAAGGACTTTGTGGGCATAAAATGGGACATAAATCCAAAACTGTGATCTCAGAAACCTCTGCTCCAGCTGTTACACAACCTTGCAGGCAGGGAAACTGTGCAAGCTGACTCTGAAACTCCTTAGGTAGCTCAAACGTCCCTTAGGAAGTGTGGAAGAGTGTTGGGGTATCTCAGTGCCTGGATCACCACAATCAGAATAAAAATAATAGCTATTTCTTTGTTTAAAAAGCTTAAGAACCTAAAGGGCTCAACTCTATTAGTTTGCTAAAGGACACATGATTCGTATCTAAATTCTCCTTAAAATACACAACAAGGGCTGCTACTTTTAAAACCAAACTCTTTTATAAAATGTCTTCAGTATTCAAAAAAAAAACAAAACAATAACAAACCCAAACAAACAAACAAATAAAAAACCAACAAAAAACCAAACCAAAACAAAACAAAAAAACCCACACCAAAACAAACCCACAATATGTGGAAGATTTGGTTTTAGTCTCTTCCACTACATAAAAGGATTGAAATCCTAGGGAGAATAGGATTAACCTTAGTGGTTAGGATCTTAGACCTAGGACAGTAAGTGTGCAAGAGATGGAGTATGGTGGCTGCAGAGGGGAGAGGAACCCCACACTACCCACCACTGTCTCATCCTTTTGTTCAGAATCTGTTCCTCCAGCAATCTGAATTTTCTTGTCAAAAGCAAAGCATACAACAGGGACATAGTTCTGCACCCCAGTGAATGGGGAACTGATGAGTGGAGCAGGACTTGTGCTCTGGTTTGCATTGTAAAAGCTGTTTATTAGTCATTTGAGAAGGCAATTACTGGATGACATGAACAAATAAAGGGGTCTCAGTACAGGAGGACAAAGCACTTCAAGGTCTAAAGAAGGTGGTAGACTCCATTGTAGGACAGTGTAACATTTTATCATTTAACTTTTGGGTGGAGTCCCTCTTTAAGTCTGCTTAGAGATCTACCTTTTTAGTAATAGCTGCTGTTCCAGACAAAAGAATATAAACGTTTTTATAAATGTAACAAATGCCCAGGACCTCAGCCCATCTCCTGGTACAGTAGCATTGGCACAGTAAGAGCTAAGAAGATACCACACTGACTTGTTCTTCGGACGATATCAAGTAATGAAATGTTGACAGATCTGTGAGAGATAAAAGTGAGCCTGTTTCATCTTTTTTCATTTACCAAACTATTAAAATTCCACAGAGTGAACAACTAGTATTAATGGATTAATTATAAGTGATATATAGAACAATGAGGCTGACATCAATGATCATACCACAGTTTCTAAATTCAACTTCATAAGCTTTTCCAGTAGGAAAAATAAATAATAATAATAATAAACATTCAAAAATAAAATTAAATATCCGAAAGCAGAGAGAGAAAAGCAAGAGAATCTTATGTCCTTTCTCACACAGCATGCCAACATGACAAGTGTAACGTGTCATGCGGCACCTACCAGAGAACTGTATTGTAGAGCTGGAAAAAAAAAAAAAAAACGGGTAATAGTTTCCTTAGAAAAAAATGTTTGTGAGATTGTATTATAAATTATGAAAAAACTATAAAACTGATTTCTTAGCCTACTTGTTCAACTTGTCTGAAGGTATTGTGCAAATTCTTTCTAATGAAGTTTGTGGTTTGCTGAGTAACATCCCAACATTGCTTTTTTATTGCTGTTACTGAACTGTCCACAAAAGAAAAGTTAAAACCATTGTATTTTCCATGTGATTGTAACAAATCCTTAACAGATACTGACAACCACACAAATCTTTCACTTAAGGAAAGATGAGTGTTACAAGGTCTGTTAATATAGACTGAGAGAGTGGAATTTATGTCTTGACTTAATTGTCCAAAAGTGAATGCTTAGACTCTGCTTATATGTAGGAGATAAACAGCGACATCTCCAAACAATAGCTGTCTCAATCTTATGCATCAAATTCAGGACAGGTTGAATCATCCTTTGGAGATATTTGTCTGCTGCACTGAGTATGGAGACCCTATACAAGTACTTTGGGTCAGATGTTTAAATTTTAGATTGCTAAAGCTATATTCACCTAATCCCATCCATATGTCTACTAATTGTATTTGGCATAAGTTTAGGGTCATGCTAGCTTATCTCTAAGTATCCATATGATGTTTCGATATATATAGCACACATTTTTTTTTTTTTAATCAAAACTAAAGTGAAATACTTCTCAAAATAATTTAAGCACTTCCAATCAGATCTCTTTTTTTTGCTATCCATACCATTGACTTCCATTACAAACCAAACTCAAAGAACACAAGTCAGGAGAGGTCTTTGTTGCTTTCAAAACAATTTGGGAAAAAGGTCATCTAAAGTTTTCAATGCTGCTCTGATTTTTTTTCCCTTGAAACTTTTTTCTTTTGATTTCCCCTGCCCCACCTGACTACGTTCATTTCATGTGCTCTATACTCTGTCCTGTCCTCTCTTCCTGGAATTGCGTAATTGTCAAGAGTTGGAAGGGACCTCTAGAGATCATCTAGTCCAACTCTCCTGCTAAGACAGGATTGCCTAGAGCACACTAATCACATGCAGGATCCTACACTTGCTTTTGTTGAACCTCATTAGGTTCTCCTCTGCCCAGCTCTCCAGCCTGCCCAGGTCACACTGGATGGTGGCACAGCCCTCTGGAGTGTCAACCAGCCCTCCCAGTTTGGTGTCATCAGCGAACTTGCTGAGGATACACTCTGGCCCCTCATCCAAGTCACTAATGAATATGTTGAACAAGACTGGACCGAGTTTTGACCCTTGGGAGACATCACTGGTTACAGGTCTCCAATTTGACCCTGTTCCACTAATTCTAACCCTCTGAGTCCTGTCACACAGCCAGTTGTCAAGCCACCTCACTGTCCCCTTATCTAGCTCACACTGCCTCAGTTTCCTAATGAGGGTGTTGTAGGAGATAACGTCAAAAGCCTTGCAGCAGTCAAGGTAGATGACATCTGCTGTTCTCCCCTCATCCAGCCATCTGGTTATAACATCATAGAAGGCTATCAGATTAGTCAAGCATGATTTACCTTTGGTAAATCCATGCTGACCACTTCCAATGATTTTCTATTCTTTAAGATGTTTGGAGATGACATCTAAAACAAGTCACTCTATTCCCTTCCTTTTACCAACATTCTTGTTGAATGATAGTTGGATCTTCTACCCCATATTCAGCTTTTCCTTTCTTCAAGGATCTTAAATCCAATTTAAAGTCAGTGCAATAGCTCCTTACCAAACAGCTCTAATCCTTATGTGTGTCCTAGTTTATATTTGCTTACTTTTCTGAAAAATACACATTTTACCACTCTGGGAAAGGTTACTTAAAGATTTTATAGGTCTATAAGAGTAGTGAACCAATTTTCCAGTAGTAATCCATGGAGTTGCTATAAAAGATTGTATGAAAGGAGTTCTTTTGAGATTTCTTTTCCCCAGAAACTATGAAACAGAAATTAAGAGAACCTAAAGGGGAATAAAGAGCTGTAAAGTAGCAATTTGAAAAGCAGTTATTCTGTCAGCAACAGAACAGGAAAAAGAGCAAACAAGAGTTCTTCAATGTTGCTCGTAAGTTTTGTCTTATTTGGACTTCAGTGCAAGTTTGCATGTCTTTAAGAACTTATATACCCTCCTTGAGGTCAATAAAATTACTCATCATCCTGCATTTAAATGCATTCTTTCGAGTGTAGTATTTTGTTCTGTATACTTATTGAAGCCCAGCACAAGTTGCTCTTCAAGGATTGCCATGTGATAATGAATGCATTATTCACCTTTTTTTTTTTTTTTTTATTAGAAGCGGGGAAAAAAATTGCTCCACAGTAACTGGTTAATAGATTTGATTTGCATGTTTGACTTATGGTGGTTATCATTTTGGAAAACATCACAAACATATGAAGGTTCTTGGTAGTAAATACATACTTGGAAAGTTAGAGGTGCAAGCCAGATAGTGTCATAAAGAAGCAAGAAGGCTTTTCAAGTGGTGCCAGTTACAGATAACCAATTTTTTTTTCTTGTAACTTTTCAGTCCACTAATTTGTGACAGATGTCAGCTACACTGCTTAGTTTTGATGTCAGCCAAGATAAATATTTTTGGGATGACCTTTGCAGAACAGAGGAACAGAATATTGTTTGGAAATAAAAAAAATAAAATGTGATTAAACAAATCTTGGACTTTTGTAATGTGTTCAAGGATAAGACCTAACAAAAGACCTATGTAAGCAGACAAATTATCATTGATGTCCTTAACTCGAAGATAAAGAAAAAACCACACCCCTTAGCTTCCTGAGGTGCCTAAAGGCCACAGATGCCTGCATTTTTTTTCCACAGATCTTCCTTGAGTACCTTGGGTGGTGCTGTTTTCCCTGTGCTGCCCTCGTTGCCTGACCAGAGTATGAGACAGCTCACCTACTGCAGAGACTACAGCACACTGTCCTACCTCCTACATCCCCAGAGCTTATTCATCCAATAGACAACAACAGAACCAAATCCAGAGAAACATAGGGGAGATGGTGGTATAGCAATGAACATGCTATAAAAGATGGCTGGAAGAAGAGAAGATGAATATTCTTATGGTTAGCATACTTCCCAAGGTATGGGGAGGCCTACCCTAAGTTCCCTCCCCAGGGACTCAGATTAACATCTGCTGCTCTGGCGAGTACTCTAACCAGCTGGGCACACAGTCCCTTTGATGTTTGAGATGACGCTTCCCAGAGCTGCTGTTGAAACCTACGAACATGAGAGTTACAGGGTGAGAAGGAGAGCAATCAGAAGGGAACTGTATCCCAAAGCCCAGCATGGCCAAATAGGGTGGCGAGACCAAGAGATATGCATTTTTAAGTTTTAAAAGCGGGGGCAGGTAGGACAGAAAAAATTCTACCTTTAGCTTGATTGTTGTAAAGACAGATTATTACTGTCATGTCTAAAATATATTTTTTCCACTGCACTTAGTCCAGACGTCAAGAGGAAGAACACCTAGGTAAAATTAATGAAATCATAAAGTAACATCACATGATTGCCAGTGAAAACTGTGAGGAAGCTGATACTCTGTGGATCTACAGTTAATGTGTCCAGTGACTCAAAACATACTTAGTTGACATGTTACAAATAACAAATGCGTTTTGTATTACTTCTTTGGCTTCAAAGAATTTTCCTTGAATATATTTTGGTCTAAGAGTATCAGCTGATATAACATTTATTTTCTTTGGCTCTAATGATGCTGCGATTACATCATGGTGTAACTTGGACTATATTATGCTTATGAAGTTGAATGTTACAGCACTCGGGTGCGTTGGCTTAGTATTTAATCTGCCTACACATACAAGTGCTCTTTGCGGGAATGGTTATTGCTGAAGCACCAGCAATAAATGAAAATACTGGTAATTTATCTGGCTCCTTTAGTGATAAGGAACATGGGAAAAGAAAACCATGCAATTAACATGAAGGCTTACTCATATCTGTATAGAACTATTATTCTGTTTTGATTATTAGTTCTTTCTATTTCTCCTGCTTCCATCCTATAAGATCTGGCATGGTTTGCACATACAAATGCAAATCATTCACATCATAGTCTCTCAAAACTTTGGTTTCAAGTCTGCATAGGTGATGTTGCTGAATTATGTTTTCAGCATTGAAATTTCTCATGCCCCACGTAAGAGCAAAATCCTAAGGTTTGGAGGAATGCTTATAAATTCCTATGAGGAAAAGTGAATGTGTGTGTTTCAGTATTCCATTCATGTTTTAAAGTTTCCTTGCTTATCACAGAATTGTCAGAGTTGGAAGGGAGCTCTAGAGATCATCTAGTCCAACTCTCCTGCTAAAGTGGGATTGCCTAGAGCACATTGATCAGGACTGCATCCAGACAAGTCTTGATGATGTCCAGAGAAGGGGACTCCACAACCTCCATGGGCAGCCTGTTCCAGGGCTGTCACCCTCATCAGAAAGAAGTTTTTCCTCATACTCGAATGGAACTTCCTGTGTTCCAGCTTGTGCCCATTGCCCCTCACCCTGTCACTGTGAACCACTGAGAAGAGTCCAGTTCCATCCTCCTTCAACCCGCGCTTTAGACACTTGTAAGCATTAATAACATGTCCCCCTCAGCCTTCTCCAACCTAGAGAGTCCCAGCTCTCTCAGCCTTTCCTCATAAGGGAGGTACTCTAATCCCATAATCATCTCTGTTGCCCTACACTGGACTCTCTGTGATCGTTCCCTGTCTCTCTTGAACTGGGGAGCCCAGAACTGGATGCAGTATTCCAGTCGTGGCCTCACCAGTTCAAAGTAGAGGGGGAGAACCTCCCTTGACCTACTGGCCATACTCTTCCATATGCAGCCCACCATTCCATTGGTGCTCCTGGTGACAAGGGCACATTGCTGGCTCATGGATAGTTTACTATCTACCAGAACCCCCGGATCCTTCTCCACAGAATCACTTTCCAATAGGTCCACCCCTAACCTATACCGGTGTCTGGCATTCTTTCTCCCCCTACAAGGATCCTACACTTGCTTTTGTTGAACCTCATTAGGTTCTCCTCTGCCCAGCTCTCCAGCCTGCCCAGGTCACACTGGATGGTGGCACAGCCCTCTGGAGCGTCAGCCAGCCCTCCCAGTTTGGTATCATCAGCGAACTTGCTGAGGATACACTCTGGCCCCTCATCCAAGTCACTAATGAATATGTTGAACAAGACTGGACCGAGTTTTGACCCTTGGGAGACATCACTGGTTACAGACCTCCTTACAACCCTCTGAGTCCTGTCACACAGCCAGTTGTCAAGCCACCTCACTGTCCCCTTATCTAGCTCACACTGCCTCAGTTTCCTAATGAGGGTGTTGTAGGAGATAACGTCAAAAGCCTTGCAGCAGTCAAGGTAGATGACATCTGCTGTTCTCCCCTCATCCAGCCATCTGGTTATAACGTCATAGAAGGCTATCAGATTGGTCTGATATATCTGTCTGTTTTTAAATGATAAAAGAGTCTTGATTATATCCAGTTAACCAGGAACAGAGCAAGAAAAATCCTATGACAAAGGTAGATATGTGATGTTTAACATTTCAATGAAAGCTAAGATAGATGTAAGAGAGCTTAAGAGAAGAACAGGTAGATATTAATCACCTTGTTGGCTGAGGAGATACCAGGTTTTCTGCAGGTATTATAAAAGGAGAATCCCAAGGTGACACTTAAATTAAAGCAATGATTTGGCTTTTAGGGAGATCTTCCCAAGGAAAAACACTGGTATGAAAAAAGGAGGGATTAACATCCTGTTTGAAGCAAACCTAACAGGTGATGAGGCCAGGCCTCATTAGAAGCAGGAATAAAACTTACCAGCAATAAAGAAGAAACGACAATGAGAAAGAAGATTAACCATAAAGGGCGTGAAGAAGGAAGATACGTAGGCTACATTTGTTAGAATACAGAAACAAAAGCCAGTAAAAGAATAAAAAGAGGGATAACTTACAGTGGTCTAAGAAAATAGGAAATAGCAATAGTTTTCGTCGAGCAGTATTAATAAGGAAAAGTTGAATTTCTCTAAGTTGGAAAAAAAGGATATTTTATAAATCTATGTGGGAAATTAAGTTTTAATTTGAGGGTAGGGAAGCTTATAAAAGAACAGTATCTTAGAAAAAAGTAAGCAGAAAGAAACAGGCAGGTTTAAAGGTAATCCAGGTACACGGAACAAGTAAGAGGTCAGAATAAAGACCATGAGTTGGCTGTGTCCCCCAGCAATCAGCAGTATCATGGGGCTGTCCAACAGGCTACAGAAGAGGCAGAGGGAGAGGACAGAGGGCACGACTGACTCCCTGGTCTTGTAACAGTTTTATTCTGTCCTTCTGAACATTTTTCTATTATAAATTTTGTAGATTAAAATCTGATGTTTAGGAGACAGAAAGAAAGGTATAGCTTTTATATGAAGCATTCCAGTTAAATGGATCTATTTCTGCTTTCTGAAAACTCATAGGTATGTGTTTAATAGAAGTTAGAAAATATATTATCCTGGAAATATTTTTATACTAAAAAAATAAATGAATGGCAAGAGGGTATTTTATGGTAATATTAATCAAAATAAAGAATGTCATAATTTTTGTTTATGGTCTGATCATTCCAAACCTATTAATCTCCTGTTCTGTTGTTAAGTACGATTATTATCTGAAGACAAGGAATTTGAACAAAGTGTTCTGACAGATGTCTACTAATCATGTCCAGAAATCTCAAAATGCTCCAAGAAAGGTGTTTTCCATAACGCTGGTGAAAATATCATGTGTTCTTCAATGCTCTTACAATTTTTTTTTTTCCCAAAACTCCCTTCTCTGATGCAGCCTGCAAAAGGATGTTTGTGCCTGATCTGATCTGCATTTCTGCACACGTGTTTTTGAACCTAGTAAGCCAATGTTTGGATCATGAACATAAAATGCTATACTTAAATTTTGTCTTTCACTACAGAACATTTCAGAACATGTGTTTAGTCTAATTTTAAATTAAAAAATCCAAACTCCTCCAAAATCTTTTGACATCAATTTCTGTATTTTGCCTCACTTTCTGAATCAATGCAAATTTTTTATACATATTTTTGCTTTCCTCTTTCAGTAGTATCTCTTCAACAAGATACTGAAATAAAGCATAATAGACTGATTCATTTGCCAGCTTTCATACTGATATGCGGGATGAAAATGGATTATTTTCTCCAAAACTGCTTCAGAGTGCCAGCTAGCTATAATCCTGAAGCTACAACCTAGCCCAAGTGTTGCACATGAGGAAGGAATCACACAGAATCACCTAGGTTGGAAGGGACCTTTTGAGATCATCTAGTCCAACCAATGGGGGAAAAAAAAACCCAAACAAAAAACCAAACACACACACCCCCCCAAAAAAACCCCAAAAAAACAATAAACAAAAAAACCCAAACATCACCGACAAAAAAAACCAAACTCCCACACCACCCAACACTAAGCCATATCCTTGAGCAACAAGTCAACTTCTCTCTTGAATACCTCCAGGGATGGTGCCTCAACCACCTCCCTGGGCAGCCCATTCCAATACCTGATAACCCTTTCAGTAAAGAAATATTTCCTAATATCTAGCCTGAACTTCCCCTGGCATTCCCCTGGGAATGTTGACCTCCTGAATTAGTCTAAGCCTTGTTACACCAGGACAATCAACATAATATGTTTTGCAACGCTCAGACTCACTGCTTTGTATACCTCTTGCCGCATTTCTAACAGACAATAAATAAAAAGCAATGCAAAGCCAAAAATGGCACCTCATCCTCTAATCCAGATATTGAATATTCAAATGCATTCATGTATTTTCTACATGCAGTCAAACTGAAACAAGTCACAGTTGTTTCTTATACTGAATTGTGAATTTATTTGTAAACAAACTGTTCTTGGATTACTATTACTTTAGAATGAATCTGGCAAAAAAATGTATAGTTTTTACTCATTAAGCCTGATATTGAATAACAGATTCTAATCCTAAGGATGAAATCCAAGAGATAGAGTTACTTTTCAGTTAAATATGTATTATATAACTCTGAGTTAAATATGTATTAAATACTATAGAATTTAGGTGTTGATTTCTAGGAGAAAACTAGTCACAAAATTTTTTGAAAGAAAGTATCAGCTGAAAAACAATCCCATCAAAAATTCTCAACTAGGAACACTTACTTACTTGGGGATAAATTGAAGGCAGTGTACAAGTACTGAAAAATCCACATCAATCTCTTCTCCAGAAATATTATTCCCATCATGTTCAGTGTGAACCCACTGCTAAAGATGTACATGCACTTTGAAAGGATGCTGGGGGGGAAAAAAAAGTGTAATGATGTGATATATCTAGAGTGAGCTAGGGAAAAATATAGCATAGGAAAATTACAGATGCCAGGGTCTTCAAGCATCTGGACAGTTTGCTACTCTGCATTCTCTGAGAATGAGCTGAGTATTTTCCATTTTTAAAATGTTAAGTCTACAAGTTAATTGAGTAAGTAACCTTCAAGTACTGTAAAACAAAATTAGTAATTCCACCTTCATGTTCCAAGTCCCAGTAGAGATCAGGTTGTTAACTATTTATGTCAGCTGAAAGTGCCATTCAGCTACTAAAAGTTTTGACCAGTTTGCTTCCACTCACATCACAAAAATTTACAGATAATAATAACAACATATTATGTAGGCTTATGATGTGATAGCGTATTTAGATCTCAACTCCTAAATAATTAGCATCTATTGTAATCTGTGCACAGAGGAAAATTCCACATTCAAATATTTTTAGTGTAATTCTGCAGATTGAATCATCTATTTTACAACCACAGCTCTTTATAGCTGCAAAACCTATACTCTGGTCATCTTTTCTTCATTATTCAGTTGCTTAAAATGCTCCATCTTATTTCATTTGGTGTACACTTAGTTATATGTGTATGCCCAGTGGGAAAATGGGGAGTTGTTGAATCTGAACTCAGTCTTGCCTCATTAAATATAGATTGTTCCAACTCTTAACAATCATTTTGCTCATATTGCACACACAATAGGATAAAGACAGTTTAAGAGAACAGCAAAGGAAGAGAAAATCCTGAACAATAATACTGATAAAATAATAGAAAAAAAACCAATCTATGCACAAACTGCTTACCAACTGGAACCCCAAGTGCTCAGTCTGCTCTTGAGCAGTGACTTCTTATCCCCTGGCCAGCTACTCCAGCTATATACTGAGCATGGTGTCTCATGATATTGAATACCCCTTTAGCTAGTTTGAGACAGCCATTCCTGCTGTCTCCCATCCCAGCTCCTTGTGAAAATTAACCCTATCCCTGCTGGAACCAGGACACCCCGCCCTGGGCATTTAGTAAAGGATTTGTTTAATTCAGCACTGATTTTCTGCTATAAAGCCACTTGGTGTTTGGCATAATGACCACTGCAAGAAACTTCTGTTTTAGCAGAGCAGTGATGGAATTCAAAAGTCCAAGTTTCTGTGTTAACAGTAGGAAAAAAAAGGACAAATTTTACTGAAAACACTGAGCTGGAGGCTCTGGGAAGGAATGCTCTGAGCATGTTTACTTCACTGTATTAACTACTGACAATTCTTTCTGTAGAATTGCTAGACTTGGTTCGAAATTGGTTATTTCTCATTCAGAAAACCATTCAGATGGCAGTTTTCAGATGACTTTATTAAATGTCTATAGACTCCATAGTATTTTTTCTGTGGGTTTTTGGTTGTTTGTTTGGTTTGGTTTGGTTTGGTTTTTTGAGATTTTTTTTTGTGAATATTTAACTTCTTGTGGTACTGCTGGTAAAGATTGGTGGAGTATTGCCACCTATAGAAAATCAGATAAATGTCAGAAGGCAGCTATAATGACTTATTTGAGGCACATCCATTCAAAGCAATGGTAGCCTAGTTGGTTTTGTGGGACATAGTACTTAGATTTGTGCAAGGAAAAAGAAAATTAAGACCTACTTTCTTCCAGGTTAAAAAAAAAAAAAAAAAAAAAAAGAAAAAAGGGAGAGGCAGAGTCAAAAGTCTCAAAGCTAGATGCAGGGAAATAGCCAATAACACTCTTAAGCAGTTGAGATGTGAAAAAAAAACAAACTTTTTTGTGACATGTATGCTATGATTTTGGGAATACCTGGATATTCTCTCTGAGCCTCAGTGCCTAGGCTGGCTGGATCTGTGTGTAAGTCAGCTACAGAGCTGTGAATTCTACACAAGTTTCCTACATCACTCCAAAGAAAACCAGCTTCCTCTAGAATTATTTTTATTTTGGCTTGGGTTTCAGTTAATTACTGAAGATTATGAAAAACATTCCTTTAGCAAGCTAACAGGATGAAGAGTGTACACGTGCTGCAAATCAGTGGTGTGAGGTTATATCCACGTGAGACCTAGGGGAAGTCCAACATAGAAATGAGCATGATGGCTCTTAATGTTAAGATCTGGCATACTTAGTTTTGCTTTTGTTTTCAAAAAAAGAGCTCAACTAATAAATGCTATGGAAAGTTGTTTTCCTTACAGCCACTACTGCATATTGGGGCCTGAGTTTCATCCTTCAGAGAAGGCAGCATTGCTTTGAACAAATAAGAAGGAACACCTAATCCTTAGTGGTCTAGACAACAGTATCTTTATACATACACTATGCGTTATTTGCAGCATTCCCTGGTATTCTTCCAAGAAATGTAATTTCATGAAGATTCATCTCAGAAGACTGGATACTCCCTTCTCCCCATGCATTCCATATGGTGTTTTCTGGGCTCCCCAGGATATGTTAGTGCTTAAATACCAAAGCAAAACAAAAATATAAACCTCTATGTGGCCTCTCCTAGCATTTTTTGGACTGTTGGTTAAAACTGCTGATAGGTACAGCTATTTGACCTAATTTTCTCACAAGATGTGTTTTTACTCTGGTGGAATGACAATGAAATATCTTCATAAGCTAAGTAATTCATCTTGCAATTTAGAAGCTTTTAAACAGAAAGCAGATAAAATCTGGGCACATTCAAATACAGTCATAAAAAGAAAGCACTCTCAGAGGTCATCTTGTCCAACTCTCCCTGCTCAAGCAGGGGCACTTAGAGCCAGTTGCCCAGGACCATATCTGGACAGCTTTTGAATATATCCAAGAATGGAGACTCCACAGTCTCTCAGCAACCTGTGCCAGAGCTCAGTCACCCTCATGGTGAAAAAGTCTTTCCTAATGTTCTCCTTTTTCTTGTTCTCCTTTTTCCAAAAATATGACACTTAGCTAAGTTGTATGGGGAAAAAAACAAAAAAAAGTTTTCCAATAGATTAAAATTTAAAAGAGCTCATAAATTTGCAACAGAGCTGTGATCAATAATTGTCATGATTTAAATATATCCTGTGGGTCTTGGATGTATATTACATCTGACAAGGCAATTAATCATTTTTCCTTTACGGTATCATTACACTGAAGTAGGATCTGTTGCTTCATTTGTTTAAATGGTGGAGAAAACCAAGAAACACAGTGACTGAAATCAGCAATAGAGAAGCCCTTCCTGGTCCCCAGGTAAGTTAAGAAACATATTGCATTTTGGTGGGTTTGAATATATGTGAAGTAAGTAAATTAGGAAAGCAATTTTTCTAACCTCAATAAATTTATTTTCAAATAGAATGTGAATTTTGTGGCATTAATGGGTGAGCTAGAGATACAGAGACCTAGAAGCACATGGGAGTCAGGGTAGAAGAAAAAGCCACACAGTGTACTGTTTCAAGAAGGTTTTTACTGGAGAAGACATTTCTTTATTAATAAAATGCATTTGATGTGTGAGCCTTTAACAGATGTACACTTTTCAAAACATAATAAATCACAAACCGTGGTTTTCCAAAATTGCTGTTCCACCCACTTTCCTGTACAAAGAAGACTGCAACAAATGACAGATCTTTCATTTAAGGTTCCCTGATTCATGGTCTGTCAAAACAACGGGTAAAAAAATTCCACAGCTGAGGATCTTTCTCTGAGACTCCTCAGGTCCCTCTGATTTTCCTTGAGAAGACTCAGACGTAGTAAAGAAGGAAGAAAGAGGTGCACATTCCTCGAGGAGCAGGTTTTACAGGTCAATGAATTGGGCACAGAAATGAATGAAAGGTCATGCTTGTAAGGCCATTGACTAAAACTTAACTAGAAGTTTGTTGGAAGTTCTTTTTCTTTACAGAAGCTGAAAGTGTTGAACATTTTCCTCATCAAATGAAAAGAAGATGCCTTGCTTTAGCGAATATGCTACTTGTAGGCATGAAATTATGTGTGTATAGGAACTATTGCAGAGGTGTGTGTAATGAAAGATCTCCTAGGATTATTCATACAGATATCCAGGATCAAGTGCAATTACTGTAATGAATTTTAACACAATATTAATAAAAGACTACTGAACATATGACTATAAGGCAGTACAGTACATAAGAAGCAAATGTTCCACCACAGCCTCGAACATCTTAGACTGAAAAAGACTGAATAGAGAAGGGTTTACCTCAGGGCTGAATAGGTTTACACTATAAGCCTTCAAAGCCAATGGCTTCAGTATGATGCATGTGTCTGAGTCACTCAGTGGTGAAAATACTGATGCTGCCTGTCCTGAGCAACACCATAGCTACATTGTGCCCTGACTCATTTTTTTTTGGTGTTTGTTCCAGCCTCTCTAGATCTATTAGCAGAAAATAATGCTGCTGGGGATGGAACCCACATTCTGCAGGGCCTCTGCTTCACAGTCATTTATGAATGCTAACTGGCAAGCAAGGAAAAAGTTGATGTTAAAGGTCAAAAAAGTAATTTGGGAGAGCATGGTATTATGTGGTATTCTAAAATTATTTGCATTATCTTTCTTATTTTTGTTATGGAGTGTTTTTCCTAGTACTGCTGCTAACAACAACAACAACAACATAGCCTTAGTCTTTGAAATCTGCTCTTCCCCCATAGTGTTTTTTTCCTTTCTGGAATAGAATCTCCCCTCAAGCTTTAATGAACCATCCTGATATGCAGACCAATTATGTTCTCTGTCTCACACTAGAATGTGGTACATAACACAAATATTTAACCTGTCCCAAACCAAGACTCCTCTAAACAGTCCTGCTGGCCTGGCATATAAATACTTTCCAAAAAAAAGTTTAAAAAAAAACCCCTCAGTTCAAAACTCAGTTCAAGTCTCATTTCTTGCAGGAACTATTACTGAGAGAGACCAAGGCCAGACAGATCTGCGCACAATGCATGGTCCTGAGCTGTCCTGCTGTAAGCACAGGGAGCATGCTGGGTCATACTTCCCGCAGTAAAGCCAAAAGCAAGTGTCCTTTGAGCAGTCAGTTATTCAACCTTATTATGAAGGATGAATGTTCCTAGGTCTTGCAACCTAGGCTTGTTTTAAAAAGAAGAGCCTGGTGAAGCAGATAATGAATGAGTTTAGTGCAGGAGCAGGTAAGACCTGTTATCACAGGGAATTAAAGAGTCCCTTGGAAGCAATGGAACAGCGAGAAGAATTCTAGTTGAATTCAAAGTTCACTAGAGGACCTGGTTCAAGTCCCAAAAGTTCTCAGTATACAGGACTTGTTGTTACTAGGGTAATAGGGTCTCTGTAGTATTCCAATTTGGCTGCTTCAACACTGTCTTTAATTTCTTCTCAGAAAGACAGCTTCCCTCCAAACATTTTTCTCTCCAGACGTAAGTTAAGACTGCTGATTTAATTTTTCCAGAGGTAGCATATCATCTTAGTCACTCATATGAACTGCTATTTCAAGACATTTTGAGGGACAAAAGGCACCCTGTACTGATTTTCTATAGGAAAATGTCAAAAAGCATGGAAAAATTAAAATACAACCATAAAGCTCATAAAAACACAATCCAGAGTCAAACTGATTTGGGGAGGGAGCGGAATGGGTATTGAATTCACAGAAGTTTTGGGTCTGCTCAGCTACAAAAGCAGAAGGCATGAAAAGAAGTTTTATCATTCTGCACAGAATGGATAATTCTTCAATCAGTTTAAGATAAGAACAAAGGTAGCAGCACCCTCATGGCCCAACACTTCAGGCAGAAATGCATGGAAGTCTGGCAGGAAACTGTGGCAATTTTCACTTAATGCCTAACAGAAATAATCTCTGGCTACTTCCAGAAAGCCTTCAGCTTCTGAGGGATTCTCCTTTCAGTTACTTCATGAAATGCATCAACAGTTTTCAATGCTGGACTGCATTGCAAGTCCAATTTATTTTTAGGTAGCAATTATTATCTCTGCCTTACTTTCCTTTTATAAAGTTATATGGAGGTACAGTCATTGGCATCCTTTAGAGTGTTAAAAGTTAATAAGAAAAGCAGGCTATATGTTTCTAATCATAGAACTGCTTTACATTAGAAGGATGTGTATCAGGGACTATTTGGCATTTTTAAACATCAGACTTCTGTAACATCTAAAATAATTTCATTTTATGGTGACTAACAAAATAAGAGACCAGGATAAAAATCTTCCTTGATTGAATGTTTTCTTTTTATTCTCATTATATGAATGTGACTTGAAAAAAGATGAAATTGCACCACATGCAAAAATAATTGTGTGCAGATGATCTAAATGTATTAATTATCAGGCAGGTATAGACAGAACTGTGTGCTTTCGTGTCTGTAAACATCTGCTTTGCAAACATGCGCAATTGCTAATGTACACATAAGCAAGTGACTGCACATTTCTCCATCTGTGTCCCAGCAAAATGGGGTTCTGCTAATTGTACATACTGTGCTAGCTTCACAACTTTTATAAAGCTTTTAATTCCCTCTCACACACAGTGCACATAATTACATATTGTGTCAAGACATGCAGATTTGTCAAGAATATATTATGTATCCATCTGCAATTTTTCAGAAGGAAAGTTTTCCTAAAAATGTCTTGAGTCTACAAGTAAAACAGAAGAAAAGCTAGGTACATAAAAAATAAAGTTTTGCTGCTAAATCAACAAATTTAGGCCAGGAATCTTTTAAAAGTAAGGACAGTCCTGTGATACCAAAATGGCATATGCCTAATCTGTTAGGCACTGGTATGGGTTGCTGACACAATACTTGCAGTGTGGTTACAGACATTTTCTTTCTTCTTTCCTGTAGACTGCACTATTATGGAGATAGTGAAATACTACAAATATATTTGCCCTCATGAGAATGTCTCTCTTCCACTTTTCCTTTGGCAAACTAGAAGTGGCAGGAAAAAAAATAGCTTACTGGCAGTATAAGTGAAGCGTTTGTTTACAGAAGAATAATTGATAATATTTGTCACCTGTAAAACTCTGTAAGAGGCAACACTTTAAGACAACTTGATGATGATCTGAAATATTTTCTCAGTTGCCCTGATGAAGGTCAGTAGAATTTGTTTGTTGTAATGAAGATACTCCTTCTTTACACCAGTATAATCAATTGCTGCAGTGGGTATTTAGGTTGTAAAATGTAGACAGAGTGGGCAGCCAGCAGCCTCTAGATTAACCCATCTTTTCTGTTTGGGCTATGGCACGTGCAAAGCCTGGTGAGTTTTAAGTATAAGGCTTCATCTACAACAAAGGATTAGAACATAATATACTGGTTGATATCAGAAAGAAATAAAAAGAAAAAAGAAGAGAAATCATGCAAAAAAAAAGAGTAGGTAGTCCCAGTGTTTAGATTCTAGTGGGAAGCTCTTAGCCGCTTGCAATTATCTCATAAGCAGCCCTCTGTATTGTTAGAAAATGTGAATAAGTAACCAAGAGCAGCAATTTTATCAATTTCTACCATTTTATGAAAGTACGGTTTTAAAAAAATGTAATTAAAATGCCTTCAGAAGATACATTGATCCACACGCTAATTTTAACTGGTTATAGTCAGGAAGTTACTGACATCTAGATAAATAACAAAAGGAAAAATAATTTCACTGCAGTAATTGTTCTTATTCCAGAAGAATTTTGGTTTATTTCCTCTAGTCATAAAAATCTCCATTTGAAAATTTACATCCTTCTTTGCTCTTCCTTTCACTCCACATGCTGTATGTTGCCACCTCAGAAAATCTAGTGCTATGCTAGGCATGCTAACATTGTGCCAATATTTGCAGAGAAGCAAGAAAAACGATCAGCTAGTGTGACAACAATCTTAGTCACAAAAAAAGAAGAGGCTTATAAAACAAATCTGAAAAGGATCTCAGGTGGCCTATTCCCCTCTCTCAAAGCAAGGTGGACATTAACAAGGCCACTTAGACAGCTAGTACCAAATTTCATGAAAAATTCTGAATACATCAAAAGTTTGCGCAAAGAAAGATCTGTGTTTCTACGTTTTTTTTTTTCTCAAGTCTAGGGCTAGGAACCCAGCAAAGCAGTTTTAAAATACCTCTTCCAAGCTCAGGAGAGGTGGATCCTAAAAAATAGGAAGTTGGGCAAAATAGCCAGAAAGCCAGTGTGGTTGAATAAGGAAGTGTTAGATAGGCTCAAAATCAAGAAGGAGGCCTATAGAGGGTAGAAGCAAGGACAGGTGGACTGTGAGGAGCATAGAGAAACTGTCCAAGTGGCCAGGAACCACATCAGGCAGGCAAAAGCCCAGAGAGAACTAAATCTGGCCAAGGACATCAAAGTTAATAGGAAAAACTTCTATAGATTATGTCATGGAAAAAGGCAAGACTAGGGAGGCTGTAAGCCCTCTCCAGAAGGAAATGGGACACCCAGGATATGGATAAGGCTGAGGTACTGAATGACTTCTTTGCCTCGGTCTTCACTGGTAAGGGCTCTAGCTGCACTGCTCAAGTCATGGAAGGCAAAAGCAGGGGCTCTGAGAATGGAGAACTGCCCCCAGTAGGAGGGCAGTTTGAGAGGTTTGAGACCACCTGAAGAACCTGAAGGTGCCTAAGTCCACGGGGTCTGATGAAATCCATCCACGGGTCCTGAGGGAGCTGGCGGACCAAGTTGCCAAGCCGCTTTGCATCATATTTGAGAAATCGTGGCAATCTGGTGAAATTCCTGCCAATTGGAAAAGGGGGAACATAACCCTGATATTCAAAAAAGGGAAAAAAGAGGACCCAGGAAACTACAGCCCAGTCAGTCTCACCTCTGTACCTGGCAAGATCATGGAGCAGATCCTCCTGGAATCTCTGCTAAGGCACATGGAAAA
>VZRU01003794.1:624561-634847 GCA_013398155.1 Pedionomus torquatus | reverse complement strand
CTGTGTCCAGCTCTGGAGTCCTCAAAAGAGAAAGGACATAGAACAGGTCCAGAGGAGGGCCACAAAGATGATTAGAGGGATGGAGCACCTCTCCTATGAGGACAGGCTGAGAGAGCTGAAGCTGTTCAGCCTGGAAAAGAGAAGGCTCTGGGGAGACCTTCTAGCAGCCTTCCAGTATCTGAAGGGAGCCTACAGGAGAGCTGGGGAGGGACTCTTTGTCAGGAAGTGTAGTGATAGGGCAAGGGGTAATGTTTTTAAACTGGAAGAGGGGAGATTTAGGTTGGATATTAGGAAAAAATTATTTCCTGTGAGGATGGTGAGGCACTGGAACAGGTTGCCCAGGGAAGTTGTGGATGCCCCATCCTGGGAAGTATTTAAGGCCAGGCTTGATAGGGCTTTGAGCAACCTGCTCTAGTGGGAGGTTTCCCTGACCGTGGCAAGGCAGTTGGAACTTGATGATCTTCAAGGTCCTTTCCAACTCTAACCATTCTATGATTCTATGAAAATAGATGTTTTCATCCTAATACAATCCATCTTAAAATGTAGCTCATATGTGCAAAAAAGCTGGTACCCTGAGTTTCCAGAAGACTTGGTTACAGTTCAATCCAAGAAAACGTAAAGGACAGGAATTGAATAATACTGTGGTCAGTACTGAGAATAGGCAGTTCAGATAAAAGGCACAAAAAAAAGTGAAGGGATAGAAAATATGATTTATTATGAGAGATAAAAAGCATTTCATATATTTGTCTTTGCAAAAGAAATTTGATAGGTGCCTTATTTGTCCTGGGTATAAAGTCTGTATAAGGAGAAAATACGAAGTTCAAGAATATAACATAGGAGAGAACGCAACAACAGAAAAACAATGTCTGGCAACTGAGGTCAGCCAAGTGCAATTGAGAAAGAAGACGTACTTGCTCTGGTTTTAGCAACTTGAATAAAGCACCAAGGAATTCTCAGCTCCTCATGCTTCCAGCTTCAAACTTTCCATCTTTCTAAAAGCTGCTTTCACCAAACAGAAGTTATTAGACTCAGCTTAAGGCCAGCAGAAAGTGATACAATGAAATTCAATATACCGTGATCTTATGCTTAAGACCTACTTGTTCAGCTTCCTTTAAATTCTGTAGCTCCCAGACACGACATAAGGAATGGATAGCATTTGGACTGAATGTCTCCAAAGGAAATTAGATGCCATAGACAATATTGTTGGTAATCCTTTCTGGTGCTAAAACAACTCCTACTGCACACCCTGCTCTCCTGGGATGTGCTACCCTTAAGACAGGAATTTTATGCAATAGAACTTTGATCTATGTCATATCTGACATTATTACAATTATCTTGCCAAATTCCAAATGTGAGTAAACACAGTCTTCACCTCTTCCCTCACAGCTTCTGCTGGAAAAGATTTCCTCACTTCTTGTCCTATGCAGCATTCTGTGAGAAAATGTATATGCAAAACAGTGAAAAATACAGTAAAAACTATAAGTTTATAAGTTTTTTTATTATTATAAGTCTGTAGTGTAGGTCTATTCTGAGCAAGAGAGTATTGTTCTGACCTTTAATTCTTTTTCGAATCCAAATATGTCCTCTAAAGAGATAGTCAAATGTTGAATTAAAAACAGTGAAAAAATCCCCATTAACATTCCGGGGCATAAAATCAAACATAAATGCAGTCCAGGTAGCTAATGAAGTGTTGCACATACTATGTACCCACAGGCAGATATTTAGATTTTAGCTTTCTATTCAACTATTGACATTATCTGGAGATTTCCTTCACAGCTGACTCATGCTGATAAAAAGCTCTCTACTGGATTTAAGGACAGTCATCCATTGCTGTTTATCCACAGTGCTTTAACCCTATGTGGACTTTGTATGGAAATACAAATAACACCTGATTAAATGAATTCAAATAATATGGAGTACTGATGGGTAAAGACAGAGTTGTGATCATATGAGTCCTGAGCTGAGACAGGGTATGACACTGAGGATCAGAAACCCAGTGACTGCAACACGTCTAGGGTGAGGATTAACTTTGAGACCACTTGGGAATATATTTCTTTTCCAAATCACAGCAGTGAAATATTCCCCTGGGGATAGAGGAGAGAAGAGGATGGAGAAGTTGTCAGTATTTCGGTTCATTCAATTTCAAACACCCACACCCCGTACTGCAGTCCAAACTCAGAGTGATTGCCACTACTCTGCACTAGTAAACTACTGAGAGAAATAGGAGACCAGTGGTGTGGAATTTACTGCAACTCCTAAGTCTTGCACAGTGGTATCTTAATAGTGTCCTTGATTGTTAATAATCCCCTTTACCAACTTTCAACTCCCTCATCCTACTCCACCACCATCTTCATTAGGAACACATTAAATCAACTGTATGGAAATAGGAAAGTTTTGACTCCGGAGGTGCCAGCAGGTGAGAGTAGCCAGCCAAGGAAAACGGTGGAGTTGATGCAACTTTTGGTTGCTTAAAATTTTCAAGCACTGTAACGCTAACTGCATGATGATAAGATGTGTTAACTCCTTACTCACCTACACTCAATACACTGGAGAAATTTTTCTCCCCACTGAAACATCTGAGAGGTATGCTGGGCACAAGACTCTTGAGTCAGGACCAATTTTCAATACTGACGTAGTTACAGCCAGGTGCCACAGACCTGCCCCCAGCAAGATGCTAGCTGGGTTTGAATTTTTGGGATTCTTCTTTGTTAGTACATATATGATTTCTTATCCTGAGCCTCATCCCAGAGAGGAAATAATTGGCATGCTCTTGCCAATGGTAGCCGATTTTCAAAAACACTAGTGAGGGAAAGAAAGTGTTTTGAAGCTCTCTTCAATCATGATGCTTGATCCGGTTGCTACAGTTCAAAGAACTTTAAAAAGCACAATATAAGATGCTTCAGAATCTGCCTGGGCTAGACAAAAACAATAAAAGGTAATAGATATCTCAACCAGAGCATTTCAGAGTTGTAGTGCTCAGATTCCCTTCCCTTTCTCTTAAGATTTGTAGAATAAACCTTTTTTCTCCTGAACTTCAGGGTTAAAGTATGAAAATATTTAAAACCCTAGTAACATTGGTTTACAGAGCTGCTTACATCCTTTTAAGAAAGGGAGAAAGGGACTCAGCAAACCATTTGGGACACCCTTCAATACTATATGCTGCAGATCTCAGGGCTGGTTGAATTGATGAGCTATTTTTTTCTGTTTTCAGTGAAACTCTTTGCCTAAGAGAGGGGGTGAAAGTTTTCACTTACTTTAGTAGGGATTTAGAGGTGTTCCTGATGTGATGAAGCTGCCAATTTTAGACAGAAGTGCCCTAAATCTGTCAAGAGTTGTGCAAATTTCTCTGCACACAGCAGGATCCTAACATCTCTCTCCTGACCTCTACAACATCCCTCTGAACCTGTTCCCGAGGTGTTCCTGAGGAGACAGCCAACCATGATGTATTACATGCATTTGCAAAAGACCAGATTGACATGACCACCAAAGGAATGTTTCCTTTGCTGGAAGAACTGTCTTTCACAACACACTTTCTGTTCCTTTTCAAGTTGTTTTTCAAGCACTTTTATTATCATTAGTATTTAATGAATGCTCTACATGTTCAAATATGCACCATATTTATTAGTTTCTGGCTGAGATTATCTCGAATTCTTTGAATTTCCTGTTATGTTTCATCTATTCATAATAAAAAAGGCAGATGCAGATTTCTTATGTCTAGTATGCACAGGAAAATCCTAAAGTTATTTCCCCAGAGCAAAGGATTCTTCATTCATGGGACAAAACATAGGCAGAAAAGTGTAACTTTTTGTTCAATCTGTCTCAAAAACTGTAAAATTAAGTCACTAGAAATTACATTATCCTCATATTAAAATGTAAGCCATTACCATTACTTTATAGAAACTCAGTCATGAGACCTGCACTGTTCCATCCCTCCACATAAACATCCAAATATAGGGCCATAAGTAATTAAAAATATCTCAAATTAATATTTAAACAAAAGTTTTCAAGGTTTCTTTATTAAAAAAAAAAAAAAAGAACCTAAGGAGAACACAAACTCAATTTTTGTCTGTATTTACATTAACGATTAGCACACAGTATGCTCCACCCTGGTCTTGCTCACACATGAGTCCCATTAGTAGTCAATCCCTTGATTCTCAGTTTACATTAGATGTAGCTAAAACCCAAGGTGGGGCTGCAGATCTGACTTTAGTTACATAGATCTTTCCTTTTGTGCTTTTCCTAATCCAAAAATTAAGCAACTGTATGTGTTTTTCCTTTAATTTTAAATACATTTATTTTTGTGCTTAAATGAGCAAAAGGGAATTGTGCAATGAAGGTGTGTTTGAGGGGAGCTTGATATGTCACCAGTACTGAAGATGAAGCTCATAAACGCCATGGAAAAGATGGCATCCTCCAGGCAATCAGCAAGGCCTTGCAGCTGGTTTGATTTAGAGTCATCTAGAGGAAGAAATCCTGGGTCTTTGTAAAAAGGAGATGTGAACAAAGTGAAAGAACAACAACAACAAAAAAGAAATGATGAGACTCATTCTCTGAAGCTACCAACTGAGCATTAAAAATAATTAATTCCTGGCTCTATTTTTCCACCAAGAAACTGCAAATCTCAAAGAGGAAGGGAAAAGAAACAAGTATGAAAATTTGCAGAGCCACCTGTCAAAAAATGCCTGCCACTGGAGAAAAAAAAAATGCAAACTTAAAAGTTAAGCTGAAAAGGAAAAGAATAAAAATGAAGTGGATACTAGGAGCTTGGATTTTAATCCACTTAAAATTATTTACAATGTTTTTTAAATTCTCCTATAGTGCACTATAGTGCCTATAGTGCAGTCTGTCAGGTTGAGCGTATGCCTGTTAGCATTATCTTTTCACACCCTCCCTAAGATTTCTAGGTGCCATATAGGCAAATAACAGGCATATATCTTTTCCCTTTCCTCTGTTGCAGCTTTTTCCCCTACTCAACCAGAGAAGTGACTCTCACCAGGTCATAAATAGAAAGTGATGGAGTATAGAAGTTTTGCAGAAAGCTGATTGGAAAAGGACGTTTTCCTTCTAACAATGTTCATACCTCTGGGTAATTTGGAACAACACTTTTCTTCTTTTTTTTGGCATACCACATTAGACATTTTGTTTTTATTATATTTTTCCCTGAAACTAGAAACAGCTGCCGTCTGATGTCAGCTGGTATATGTGGTAGCAGTGTGGGTGGAGGAAGAGATTTCTTTTCCCTCACGAGAAAGACACAACTATGGAAAGTATGAGGTTATGGAAAAGTGTTAGCACGTGATATAAAGCATTTCTATGGTTTACATAGGTTAGAGAACATAGGTCCAAATTGCCTCCAAATGATTCCAGTTGTTGCATCTTTAAAGTACAAAGGTTTGATAACCACAACAGTGAGTAGCAGAGCAGAAGAATCTATTTTCTTTCAAATTATAATCCCTGGGAGACGATGCTTGGCAAGCATTTCTTTTAGACTACAACAACCAACACTTGCCCCTCTGACATACTCCAAAGCCACCGTGTGGAGGAGGAGAATAAAAGCATCAAGGGCCTAGCTGTCCATCACTCCCTTGTAATTATATCTCTGGCTTTTTAATGTCTCTTCTCAAAGCAGGAATATTTTTGGAACTACCACTTAGTTATTTTGAAGTATTTTTGAGCATTGTACCACAACACAAGCTTCCCCTGAGTTAGTTAAACATATGTAATGTTCCTTTAGAAGCTCCCTGAAAATCATAAATGGAAGGAAGCTTACCAACCTAAGCAGAAACAGACGACATGCTTTCCAAACATATCGTAGGCTGAGGCTTTACAACACCTGTGCAGTTATGCAGCTGTACCACAGCCAGCTGGTGGGAAAAGTGCCACAGCAGTTGGTAAAGCCATGGCATGGAGCTGTGAGCAGGGAACAACTGCTCAATTTTCGTCGCCTACAAGAAACTCTAAGTGACAGGTCCAGTAAAACCAAAGAAAGGTGGTTTGGATGTATTTTTTTTTAAACAGTGTAATTATACTATGGAACTGTTGGTTATTGCAAAGTCTACATGAGTTCAAAGTTGACCAAATTAATGAAAGAAAAAGCTATCAAGGGACATCAAACACAAAGACTCCATCTACAAGTGAGGAAGTTTATAAGCCACAAGTTACTGGGGGATAGAAGAGCATGGATACATTTATTTGTTATATTCTTTGCTGTACATATGCTTTCAGCTACTGTCAGAGGCAGGATACAATATATTGATGAGCATTGGTTGGACCCAGTACATAACATCCTTATGGTCTCATGTCATTTAATATATAGCACAGGACCTGGAAAGATCTTTATAGTCAAATATAGGATGGGCCACTGGAACAGGTGTCCTAACTTATATTTTGAAAGGTCTCTTAAAAAAGGAAGGATGTTTGGGATAAGAGAGCTGGTGGATACTCTCTTTTAGTACTTCTGTCTTTGTCTTTGAAGGGACAGGCTGCCTGCATTATTCTGTCTGTGCCACTTCATGTGCCTTGGCAGACAGACCTGACTTCTTTTGCAAGGCAGCCTTGCAGGACAGACTAGACTGTGGCCTTTTCATGCTAATTAGAGCCAAATGTTACAAGCATGGAGACATGGGAAATTTAGAGAGCTTCTGTGGAAGTATCAGCAAGGGCTTCCTTGATGTTTCTTGCATTTTTGCTGAGTCTTTGTCCAAGTCTGCAGAAGCCTGGGTCTAAGTCTCAGAGCACCTAGTTCAGGGCATTGCAAGTTCCCTTCAGCATGACTCCTGGATGTTTTATATCACAGACACAGGCATGCTGCTCTCTGGGTTGAATATTAGGACCTGTTCTTTTCATGTTTAGGTAAAGAAAGCAAATTATTATTTCTCTGTCTTGAACAACAGTAGAAGTCTGACTCCTGCTAGGACTGGAGTTGTGCATTGCAGACTGTTACACATCTTATACAATCTGATTAATTTTACTTAGGGACTTAGCCCTTGGGGACTTCTGCTATGGTGCTTCTCCCTGGACATCAAAAGAAGCCTTCAAATGGGCTGGAATTATGCCTGCTAAGTGCAGCTGAGTTCAACCAGGATCACCCCAGGCTTCTGACCTGTCTCTGAAAGCATTCCTTGCTTCAGTGCCAGGGAATAATGTCAGGAGACCAGGGACACGCTCCTCTTTGCAAGCCTCCAGGCAGGTGTGCACCACCACCAGGTAAGCTGTGAAATATGGTTGTAGCCCAGATTGGCTTTGGGGAAACAGCATGGAGGAGTGCAGAAACCCAGCCCCTGGCCAACCTTCCATCCAGCATTTTGCCAAGAGCTGTAGAAAGCACAAAGCAGGCTTTGTGTAACTATATAACATGACTGTGAGGTCTATGGAAGTAAGCAATGGCATCTACATGAGCTGTTTAGAAAACCTGGGTGATTGTACAACCTCAGTTAAACAGATGTATATCTCACAAATGTTTGTACATTTATTCTAGTTAGTTTCCCCTTAAGAAAATGCAATCTTCCTTTAATGTGTACCCTATAATTTCCCATGTTGAGCTCTCCTGAAGTAGAGCATACAGCTGTGTGCCAGTGACTAAAGACTAAGTAGAAACTAATGTCAGAGTTTGGCCCCTGGTGCTTTTAAGAAGTCACACCTGGGCTGGGACTTTGGGTGCCAAGATTTTATTCCAGAACAAATTTTTACAGCCAAGTTTGAAACCCCTGAAAATGAGAAGAGAGGGGAATGTTATAATGGAAAGCCTGGCATAACATCAACTGCTGTAGAGCAGCCCAAAAAGTTGATGAGGCTGAGAGTTAGAAGCAAACCTGCCAGCTTTCACTCTGTTCAAATAAGGTAAGTCATGCTAAAATGTTTGACTTCTTTAAAAAAAAAAAAATAAAGTGGCCTTCACTTCTTCAGAAAGCTATCAGTTATAAAAAAACAGTTGAAAATGATGCAAATACACTTTCAATCAAACTCTGCTTTGTTTTCTTTGTGCCACGTGATTTTTCTACTCGGTAGAATGGGATGTGGGAAACTACCTTTAAAATGAATTTAGCTGTTCCTGGCTTGAAATTCGGGCTCTACCTATCCAGAAAAAAAGGCAGTATAGTCTGGGCCATTCCCCAACAATAGAGTGGCGGCAGGCTAAATATAACCACACTTACAGTTCCAGAACTGGCATCTAACACCAGGGGCTTACAATAACACTGGAGCTGCTGCTGTTCCAGCAACAGCCGAGGCAAGGGGAGGGAAAGCTCTGTTTGTTTTTCAGCCGGGATCTCATTCTTCACTCAGCTGTTAGCTATTAGGTCTGGAGCAGTAGCAGTGAGAAATTCATTGCTGCTTGGTCTCTGAATCCTGACACAGTAACAGCACAGATCCAACTAGCCAAATCCACAAAGGATCAAGGGAAGGGGAAAAAGAGAGCAACAAACTTTTGAGTGCTTGCCGTCTTGCTTTTATAGCACCTTTCATCCCCAAGGAACCTATTTACTGAGGGTCAGACTCTGCCCCATTCCTGTAGAGGTGCGTATTAGTGAGTGCTGGAAGCCGTACAAGGAATTTCCTCTCACCCTGCTGCTCCACCCTGCTGGTGCAACCTGGTGTGATTGGGAGGTATTCCCATCAGTACAAGGGCTGTGGTGTCCCTCCAGCTGTCACCTGCACTGTTCCTCATGCCAGATTCCCTCTCCTGCCTGTCTGGGAGGAGAGATGAGGGACAAAGCAGAGTGAAATGATGGAGAAACAGGAGTATTCCTGGCATGGACTTGCAGCTTTCTGCTCCTCAGAAGGGCACAAAATCGAGCACTAACAGTTAAACTCCTCCTGATGCTATGACAGCTGTTGGACCCAATTCTGCTTGCATTGACACAGGTGTAAATTGAGGTGTATTACACTGTAAATATTTTTTGATAGCCTGTTCTGGAGGAAAAAAATGAAGAATTGGACTCATCTTACCAACACCTCTCTATTTAGACCAGTGGAGTCAGTGCTGGGGTTGAGGGCTCAGCCCTATTGGTGTTTAGTGGAGAATAAGGGTAACTTGGGCTTAGTGAAATGCAGGGACTCCTTTCCAAGACAACCGTTGCAGAACATGTGCTACTTGGGAAAAATACAATTGCTATCTTGGACTGTGCTTTTGTGCAGTAGGTAAGCGCTACGAAAGCGAATTGCTGCACTTCAGAGCAGGCTTCCCTGCCGCTGCAGAGAGCAGTGAGAGCTTTCAGCTTCTCACAGAGAGCTCTGGAGGAGGAGCCTTGGCTTGGGGTCCCTGGGTACAAAGGGTGATTTCTGCTAGTCCTGCTCTAAAGCACTGCAGCTGAATGACGGCTGCTGGATACAGACCACGTGGATGAGAGTTCGTGCTTAGAAACTGGTCACAACAGTGGAGCTGATTTGCTTTTGTTCTTCTGCACCCTATTTATGTTTGAAAATAAAAATGGTATGTAAGAATAGCGGCACTTTTCTGACAGTATAGCTGCTTCCCCTTCTGGGGACTCCATGCTGTCTGGTTTGTGAGCTAAAGCGATAAGATTCCTAGGACTAGGAATTTTGTTTTGCATTTCATTGCCTACTCGTCCTGTTGACATAATGATCTCATATGCAAAAACAAATCACCCCCTGACCTCAGCATAACAAATTGAACGTGATACTTGACACGTGGGCTCTGAGGCTGTCTGCCTGCTTTCTCCTTCTGCCCTAGAGTAAAAGGATCTGTTTCTTGCTATCTGCAGCCTGAAAACTCTAGTACTGCTGGGGCTACTGCCAACTGTCACCTGTGAGCTTATCCTTACAAGCCATACTTTCTGGTTATACTGACTCAAGTATGTCCCCATAGACTGACAAACTAGACATGGAGGAATTCTTTAGTACATTAAAAAAAAAAAAAAAAAAAAAAAAATCAGGCTGCAAATGATTGCCTTTATACAGAGAAAATCTGTATTACTCACTAAGAAGCAAATCCATCACTAGATCTGTGTCAGTATACATAATCAAGGCTGCCTGTAAAGGACATACATGCAGTGTTAGCAGTATGAACAGAAACTTCTTGATATTCAACAGACTTTGGAGAGGACCCCATTTACTCTGTGACACCATCTTGAATTAGGTTTTGTACTTGCACCAAAACCCAAACTCCCTGCTAAGTCAAACTGTGTGTGCTATGTGTTGGCTTGCATCCTAGCCCAGATATGGATGGATGTAGCTGGCTTAGCTCTTGAGGGGACCACCACCAGCTTGAGCATTTCTCTCACAAGCAGGAGGGACAGTGCCTCTTTCAGTGATTTGAAACAGGCAAC
>VZRU01003794.1:558929-624542 GCA_013398155.1 Pedionomus torquatus | reverse complement strand
AATCCCAGCTGTGGAAGCATCAGTCTGTCACCCTATGGGAGCTGCTTCCTTTAGTTTCTAATCCATGGCACACCGTGTTTACTCCTTCATTGTAAGTATCTGCTAAACGTGTAGCTGGTCAGGACTGTGTTCTCAGAAGCATACCCAGTACACACAGGATAACTAGTACGTCCCAATGGATCAGCTGAAACCATGTGGGTTTAATCTGATTTTTCAAGATGTCGGCTGACAATTTGCAATGGGTACCTGAAAAGCAATTAAGAAATGCATGGCTATTTACAGGCTTACACTGCATTGCATTGGCAGAGGCTCTCCTTACAGGAGAAAACTTCAATAGCATATCTGCTAAAGAACCAGAAACCACTGAACACACAAGTTTTGAGCTGTACCTGATCCCTGTAGCTACTTAATTGAACAGGCTGGATTGTGGTACTCACTTTAAAAAAGGAAGCAACTTGAGCAATGAGACAAGGGAACAGAAACGAACACTGTGTCACACTCTCTCTGGAGCATTACTAAAGTAATATAATGAGTAAGAGCCCTACCTAATGATTTACTCAGTCTCTATCAGAAGCAGTTACATTTGAAACTCTGTCAACAAGCTCAGTGTGCATCTGCCAGCAATGTGGAGTTCAGATCATCTGACACTCTCATAATACAAACACCTGTCCCAAGTCCTGTGTGACTTTTTGGCATGAAACCATGAAAACTCCCAACAATGGATTGTATTCATCCTTCTATTATCATATTTGGTGTGGTAAAAAGTAGCTTCCACCTTGTTAGAATACGAAAACTAGAGAAAGGAAATGCATTTTGTAACCATTTGAAACTATCCCCATCTTCACTGGAGGAGAGCAAAAGCCGTGCTTTTGAAAACACCAATTGAATCTTTGAATTTCTTCATTACTAAACATTAATTAATTCCTCTGCAGGTCTTTATGCTGGTAGTCATCACCTCTAGTTTATACTTTAGCAAGTGAAGCTACAGAGCTTCACCCAGTCACATCTGAGCTGCTCACCTCAGCTTTGTCCTCTTAAGCCTATCTCTTCTTTTCATCCCCTATTTGACTATGCATGAGTTGAATACAATCCTAATCCAGTGACTTTCTCCATTGTTTTGGATGCAGGCAACCATCAGGGGTTCAGTTGTACCATCCAGCTGTATTTTACAACATAAGAGTGCCATTTAAATGTGTAGTACTATGTGCGAGTAAAGATAGCACAGTATGATTCAAAGTTTAGGCTAAGAAATTCCTAAATTCTTGAACTCCAAGTATGTGCTTATATGAACTAATCCCATACTGTTTGATTTCAATAGGAGGTGTCAAGAATGAAGGTCCTATGACTAAAGTTGTCAGAGGAAAATCCAATCATATCTAAGTTAATTGTAAAGAAGAGATTACCTACTATTCTGCTGACGTTATCTATGGTGTTGCTGCACATGCTTATAGGTTCTTAGCCCTCAGCTGCTGTTTAGTATTTGAGGAAATACTGCATTGTTAGTTTTGCGATGCAATTTATTCTCCTAGTAACCATATGCTTATATCTGAAGCAGAACTATTTTCAAAAAAACAGAGCTATGCTTTGGGAATCAGGCAGTAGTGTTCTACCTCAGGTTTTTGAGCTACAGAGGCTTATCTGATTGACTGCATCTCTTCAGAATAAGAACACACAATACAAATAATAATAGTTATGTCAGATAAAATAAAAGTGCTAAGTGCTTCTAGAGTGGTTAAGCCCTCAAGTGGAATCCAAGCTGCAATCCCTCCAAAATGTGCTAATTTTTTGTATTTATTACATCAAATAATTTTAGAAAATTCATGATCCAGGGGAAATAAAAAGTAAACCTATTAAATTAACTTATATTTTGGGTTATGTCAATGAGTTTCAACAAGAAAAAGAAAGAACTATCTGCATCACTCTTAGACTCTCTTTCAGTTTTTCCTTGCCTCAGGCACCTGCTCTCTGGCTCCAGTAGACGGGGTCAGCAATGCTTTTGTTCCCACGACAAACCAGCTGATGTAGCCATGTCTTAGCATCAGACACAGCTTTGAGTATGGACCTTCTTACCACCTAGCTTGATGGGCACCAGGAAGCAGAGGGCAACTTCATTACTCCTGAGGAAAGGCAGCCACATGCTGTTCTTGCCTGGTAAAGCAGGCAACTTTACCAACTCTTTGTCTTTTATTCTGAGTCAAGGAACTTTTCTTGCATTTCACAAATGGTAGTGTTTATTTCAAACCCTACAGACAAGTATGGTATGAATTTATTGTTCTTACAAAGCTTCTCACCCTTATAGCTGCAGAGAAAGGCTGAAGAGTTTGACGTAGTTAAAACTTAAATTCCAAAAGACGAAAGGGCAATAGAGCAAACCCAAGACGAAAGGGCAATAGAGCAAACCCAAAGAGGTTTACTTGAAGATCAAGGTTTTTAGGGCAGTCACATTGGTTTTGGGAAGCTTAACTTAACCCGGGGAAAGGGAAGACCTTTGCATGCTTGGGACTGGAGGTCACAGAGCAGTGGTCTACAGCAGAACTAGACATGCATGGTACTGCTCCTTTCTGCCTCAGGGCTCCCACAGCAACACACCGACCACACACAGCCCAGACAGCGCTTGTCAGGAGCCAACAAACAATGGCCCAACAGCAAGATTTCCCTCTGCCTTCAGCTGCTAGCCCAGAGACAGAACAGCAAGAAGGGACTGTCTCCTACTGTCAGCCTCCCCTCAAGGAGACTGCTGCAATGCCTACAGAGATGGGAAGTGGGACTGGGGAACCAAAACACACTCCCCAAGCCAGATAAGCTTCCCAGCAATGTGGCACACAGTATGTGGGGAAAGTCTTGACTAGTGCAATGTGCTTGTTCACAGCATTATTAAACCAAAAGGCCACATCAGGTCTCTAGTTCCTGCTGGTTTTGTGAGACTAGAATTGAAGGGAAACAATCATATTTACTGTGTGATAAATGTGGTATAATTACTAAAATTAAGTTATATTGAAAATACAGCATTGTTCGCACATTAAGGTATAAAATCAAACAGTTTCAGGGCAGAATACAGCTGCAGCTGGTATGTGAGGAATCCACTACATCTGTGATTCCCCTGTAAAAAATTCTTGCAAAACAACACAGAGGATGGACTAGGATGGAGATTCTACGGCTAAACTCTATAATAACACAGCAGATATGGGAATGAAATGGTCCTGTGAAACTGATAAGCTGCCTACTTGCTACCCTGAGCCAACAGTCTGTCAAATTCATAGAATCATAGAATGGTTAGAGTTGGAACGAACCTTGAAGATCATCGAGTTCCAACCCCCCTGCCATGGGCAGGGACACCTCCCACTAGAGCAGGTTGCTCAAAGCCCCATCCTGCCTGGCCTTAAATACTTCCAGGGATGGGGCATCCACAACTTCTCTGGGAAACCTGTTCCAGTGCCTCACTATCCTCACAGGACAGAATTTTTTCCTAATATCCAATCTAAATCTCCCCTCTTCCAGTTTAAAACCATTATTCCTTGTCCTATCACTATGCTTCCTTAGGTCCCTTCAGATACTGGAAGGATGCTAGAAGGTCTTCCTGGAGCCTTCACTTCTCCAGGCTGAACAGCTCCATCTCCCTCAGCCTGTCCTCATAGGAGAGGTGCTCCATCCCTCTAATCATCATCGTGGCCCTCCTCTGGACCCGTTCCAACAGTTCTATGTCCTTTCTCTGTTGAGGTCTCCAGAGCTGGACACAGTACTTCAGGTGGGGTCTCATGAGTGCAGAGTAGAGGGGCAAATGTAGATTAAATGCTGTCCTTTGTGTGAACTTTGCTCATTATAATGTCATTATAATACCAAAACACACTTCCACCCCAAAGGCTACTGCCTCTAAGGTGTGACCACTCCTCCTTGAGATTGTGTCCTGAATTTTTCGTAAACTATACCTTTAAATGAGAGGTGAGAGATTTTTACACCAATCAAAACTCACTCAAACTCCACCTTGAAGGTAAAAGCTAGTATAAATATCACCCAGGAAAGGAGGGATGTGAGGAAAGACACCATCCTGAACAAGTCAAGGAGAATTCCATCACAGACTGCCTCTGACTTTCAGGACCAGTCAATGGGCTGAGCCTTTCTTCTGCCCCCCAAAAGGAACTCCTTTGGGTAAGACCCAGACTGCACCGAGTGCTTCCTCAGGGAACTCAGGAATCTCTCTAAAGAGTCACTTCTCTACATTTATAGCCAGGCTATATTATTTGTAACTCTGTCGTGTGTTTTGTATAAATAAGAATACTTTTATCTGCACGTGCTTTGCAGACAGTGTATTTATCACCGGCAACCTATCAATAAACCTTTATATTTGTTGCTTAAATAAACTGCACTGGTTAAGTAGCTAGTTGTGAAGTTTCTCATCGAAAGTAACCAAAGACTTTAGAGTGGCCGTGCTAGTTCATGAGGACATCCAGACTGAAAGTACGGTCCACTATTAGTGTATTTGGAATTGTGATAGTTTAATATATTAAATGCAACTGGACTGATAGCGGTGAATTGGGCGTCACTCAGAATTTAAACCTAGCTGCACCTAGCCTCCCACCTCAGGGAGGAGTGTTAGAATGCAAGGGAGTTTATATTCTGCCAAAAGTACTTTTGCCTCTTAATGTAACAGTAAATCAGTTGCCCTTTCCTTTCTGGGAAGAAAAAAAAAAAAAAAAAAAAAATAGCAAGCTACTATTATCTTTACTGTAGCAATAGGCAAAATTAATTTACTGTCTTCCTTCCTGTCTTTCCAGGCAATGTCTGTTAGCGAGCACATCTGAGAGGGTCCCTAAGCAGGGCTGCTATGTGAGGAATCCTGAGCAGCAGAAAAAAAAAAATCTAGGGCACAGGAAGGGCTTTATTCCAGGGCAACACTCATGTAGTTCCTGTTGCTGGTGAAAACACCTCCTCTGCCTGAAATGGGCAAGCTCACAGGCTGTGTTTATGCAGGTCACCACAGTATAAACTCCCCCAAATCACCATTAAATTTGGGTTGCTTTATGAAGACCTGTGTGTGTTTGTGACTGAGAATGGCAGCAGGCTCACAACCATGGAGCTAGAATATTGCCCTGCCCATAAGAGCAGGAGGTATTATTGAAATGCAGTTTTGTGCAGGAGCTTTGCAGCACACTGACAGATGCAGAAGACATTTAGACCACCAAGGAGGGAGCTGATGTTCATTCCTTGGTCTGAAACAAGGAACAATAAGGAAAAAAATAAATTTGAGCTCACTTCACTGTCTCCTTTGTTTTTCCACTTGGATTGTGCAGAACCTCAAAGATTTTCTCACTTGCTCAGGACCCAAATACTTGCTGCAAACCCTTGGTTGTGTGTCTGGAGGGGGAAGTACTTTGTCCTTCCATTTAGTGCCAGGGGACAGAGCTTTCCTATTTGATGGCCCCATTTCAGTCTACACATATGTAGTCTCTCGAGCTCTCACCCATCAAAGGTGAATTCATCCTCAGCTCCACAATGAAAGTCTGGGAGAAGTCCTTGGCCCCCTGGCCATTCACTAGGAGAAGAGAATTGGAATTACAAGGGCTTGTAGAGTCCATACTACAGTATTTCCTGTAGCCAGAATGCAGAGATTATTGTCAGGATGCTCAGAACCTTACTTTCTTGACTCCAAACACCCTTTGATGTTTCACTTCATCCTTTTTCAGGGCCGACAGATCCCAAAGTTGGAAAACATTTTGGAAATTTCTCTATCAAATTTCATCTAGGGATGACAGAAACCCGCTCCCTGCTCCCAGACACATCTCCATCTGTGCAGAGAAAATGTTTAAGGTGCTCAGACTTCACTCAGACACTTTCATGGATTAGGATGCTGCCTACTCACATGCAAAGCCTCCCTTGTTCTTTCTCCCTGCCAAAGCACCCGTAAAAGGCTGCCAAACTGTTCTGCAGTGCCATCTAGTGAGATAGACACTTTCACGAAGCATAGGCACATCAATTCTTAAAATGCTTTTATTTTTTTCTCTAAAGCATCTCTTTCATTCCCATAAAAGCCCGCTCCTGCACCTTTTGGTATTGAGCATCCGGCCAGACCAGTTCTTTCCTCCTAATGTGAGGCCAAAGTCTTGAATCTAGAGCGGTCTACCAGCCTACCGAGAGTACCACCATTGGTGGCATCTTTGCAGTCTGCAACAGTTTAGGTGGGTATAGATGGTAACTCCTGCCTTCCAAGAAAACCTGGAAATGGGGAGTGGGGATATGTGTGGATGCAGTCTTCCGTGCTGGTAATGGTGTGCAGGTGGGAGGGAAACAGACATTGGTCGCATGAGGAGAATGATCAGCTAGGTAAGGGACTTGAGCAGGGGTGTGGGAAGAGGGCAAGAGACCAGTTAGGGAAGGGAAACCTGAGGTTACAAAGAGGATGGAGCTAAGGAGCAATAGGACAGGAGGTATGGCAGAAAGCGACATAGAGACACAGCAAAGCAAGGTGCAAAGACTGTGTTATGGGTACCTGCTCAGAGAGGCATGATGAAGAATGAAAGTAATTAGCAGAAGAGTCAAATGAAGGAGAGCAAGACTGGAAACAGTAGGCATAAACAATATAGTGAGGCAATGGGAGACAAAAGCAGTGGAGACACACAAATTGACTGTGGCTCACCTGGGAAACTGTGACAGAAAATGAGAATGGCCAGACCTGAGCAGCAGCACTGAGAAGCTGGGAGCAAGCTAGGATCAGCCTGTGGTGGGTGTTCATGGGGATTTGCTGAGGATGGGGTACATGGCAAGTGTCAAAAGTAAGTGCCGATGATGACTATGCATGTGTCAATATTCTGGTTTTCAGTTTGATTACTTAAAGACTTAAGAAATTGCATATATAGATGCAAAGTCCATGCATGCTCAAAACTTACATTACATTATTAATGCATGCACAAACCTTACATTACATATATGAATCTATAATATATAAATCCTATGTTATACTGCAGGATTAAAGCTCCAGCTCTGAGCACTCCAAAATTAGTAACTGTTGGGTAGGGTTGCCTATACTTCCTAATTCACCACATGCCTTTAGACGAATAGATCTTCTCCCTAGACAGAACTCAGAGACTTGTCTGTAAGGGACTGTGCCTGCCTTTTAGTAGCAGGAGATTTCAGGAGAGGATGAGCTCATGGCTCAGGCAGCTGAACAATGCCACAGAGCCAGACTCCATCTTTCTCCTACCCCTGGTGTGCCCAGGGGACACATCTAGTCTTTAAGCCAGACTTTTCTCAGGTGGTGCTCAATATGTTCTCTTTGTTTAGGGTGTGCCAGACTAGAGATCTATCAATGTGGTTTGCAGAAAGGCAGAGACATAAAGCCATAAATAACATCATGAAGAATTCCCACACTGAATCATTGCTCAAGTCTATACCATAAAACCAGCCTGGCTGGAAGGCACATATACACCAAGAAAACCATCAGACTGCACAATGGCAGTTTCTGGCTTTCTCATGTGTTGCCAACCAATTTCCACAAGCCCAGACACAACTCTACCTTTTAAGAAGGTACATGTCCCTGTGGTCTTATCTGCCATGACTTTTCAAGTAGTTTTATGGGGCTAGTAGTCAAAGTACTAATAAATGTAACAGCATGTAAACTGATCTTCTAATAAAACTGCAGTTGTCATATTTCAGAGTAGTCTGTTGCATTTTCCATTTTGCTTGGACAGAAATGTGAAATGGTGGCTGCATGAAGGAAGAAAGCTGCTGCCTCTTACAGCCCTTAACTGTATCTCCAAGCACCTGAAAGAATACCACAATCACTCCCTATTTTCAGTTCATTAAGGGTAGGAACGTAGTGTACTTCTAAGTAGCAAAAGGGAAAAAAAAGTATGAAAGGGAGAAAAGCCACAATAAACTCATGGGGTATTTTCCATTCCCGCAGGGCTGGCTTTTCAGTATTTACATTACAGAGTATACAGCTACTAGAATTACTGTGTCCTATTCCAGAGAAGCTTCCGGAAACCAAATTATTTAGTGGTTAGACATGAATGCTAACCCCATCATTTGAAACGCAACTAATAATATAGAAGTTTATTCTACCCAAGGGTATGCGTATCCATCCTACTTGAGATGCATTTTTCTGTAGAATAGATTCAGCATGATAGGCATGTTTACAAAGGCTTTCTTCCTACGATTATTGGGTGATTTTGGTTTGGGGGGATAGAGACATTTGAAAAGTATTCTAGCATAGTGTAAAACACTCCAGAGATCCGGCTACAAAGAGTTGAGGCCTGAGGAAATGAGCAAAACTCAGAAAGGAGAAATGAAATCATCAGTCTCTAACGGCCAAGAGGCCTGCTTGGGTAGGCTGTGGTTGTCACTAAAAAAGCTTTGGTCGACATGGCTGCTCCTTGCTGCCTACACCATACAAGTCTCAAGACCATTTTGTAATGCATAAGCTCACCAGGCTTCCCTCTGTTTTTCCCAAGAAACCCTTCCTGTGGAAGGGCTCTCAAAGTCTTTACAGCTGACGTGGCATCCAACAGACTGAAGCACAGCATGAAATCTCTGGATGGGAGACATTTCTATTGTAATATAATATTTAACTCCTTAGCTCCAAAACATAGTTCACCACCAACATATGAGCACAACAGCTAGGTTTACGCAACATTGGAGATTCACTGCTTCCTGCATGTTCCTCTCTGACAACTGCCCATAATGACAGTCCAAGTTGGTATGTTCAGCAGCTCCCAAATACCCCACTGATTTGTCCTGTAAAAGGTTTCTTCCCACGATCTAAAACTATGAAAAGATGCATTCATTTACCATATTTGCCGATGCAATGTGTATTTTTTTTCTCATAAATATGCTGAGGGCTTCTATTCACAAAGCACCAGTAATCTGTTACTCACAACTAGGCAAAACCAGAGATGTTACATGCGCTAATTTTACTGGAAAATCAGGGGACGGGTTAGACTGAGTTGCCAAGCTGCTATTTCTTCACAGCTGTCAGACTGAGCCCTTTTACAAATAAAAGAATAATAAGTATAAAAAACTCACCAGTCTAACATCCATTTTCAGAAGTGGAGAGGAGACCCAACTTGCAGCAGCTTCCTTTTATGCTATGTCTGGTTGAGATTGAGTCTGTGACAGCACAGGGAATGTTGGAGTGCCTTAGCTACATCCCCTGCCTCAGGTGTGCAGCCTGTCCATAAGAGGTTTGGCCTCCAACAACCCTCAGCACATCTGAGTAATCTATGTCAACACATGTCATATCCAGACTTCTTATGAGAAAGTCCCTTTTTTATGTAATCATAAACCTAAGAGCAAGGGAAATGGTGATCAGTGTCTAGTCACAAGAAACAGCATCATTACAGTGGGAGAAGACAGAGAAGCAGAGGAAGGCAATGGGCAGCACAGATGTAAGGAGGGATCACTTGGTTTGGAGAGATAATGCACAAGTAAGATGGAGGGGGTATTAGTTCTCTTTCTTTCTGTCCTGAAGTGACAGGTCTGCTTTCCCTGAAATGCTCTGGAATAACAATACTTCCCCGATATTAACGTGCTATGGTTTGGGGACTTTAAAACCAAAAAGCACTTTTTCCTTGGTGTCCCTCTGCTTTTTCTGGGGAAGTTCAGAGTAAAATTCATGTTTGCAAAATCTAAAATAAACTGTCTTTTCCCACACATCTGTTTCCACTTGGAAGAAAATAACAGTGGGGGGAAAGAATACTTTTCTTGCATTATCTTTAAATTTTGCCCCCATTCCTCCTACCCTACAGCCCCCATTTGCTGCTATCATCCTTGCAAAGACATTTCCTGTAGCCCTGACTGTCACAGGAGAAGGAAGCTATGACAGAACTACTGGTAAAGTGTGTAACCAGTGTAAGAGTGTTTACCCTGGTAGGAAGACATTTGGGGGTCTCATGTTCATGCTGCCAGCACTCCAAAATCTCTCTGAGGCAAGCTCACCTAGTAATATGCCCAGGTAATGTCTTCCTTGATGTCTTTGCCCATTTACCAGGAATAAATGTGAGCTGGCCCCTAATTTAGCTTCCAAGAGCATCAAAGTTACATTCAGAGGCCAGCAGGATTGCAAGCAGGTGGCAGTTAAAAACTTTATCCACTACAAACTGCCTGCAAACAAGGTTAGAAACCATTAAGTATCAAAACCTACAGCTAACGAGTAACTTAATTGTCTGCTACCAGGAACAGGCTATGGTCCTCAGGACTGACTAATCACAAACACAAACAATGTGAGGATTTAGAAAAGTGTGAACCTGTTAAAAAGAGGGAAAGCAGTAACCAGTCACACAGATTAAACTGCACAGTATGGGTCTGTAAATACCCAATAATCCTTAACAGCTGCTATACTCTCATTTGGAGTGCCCCAACAGTGTCATTTAACACCAAGGAGATTTTTTAAAGACTTTCTTCTGAACAGACAATAGCCTAAAAGTTACTAACTCCAGCAGTAGCACAAGAAAGTTCTCATGGACCAAGCATATCCCCCAACTTCATAAGCACCTTGCAAAATACCACTCGGAAACAAGCTATAAGTAGTATTGTCAAAGAAGAAGGACATGATGTGCCACCAGTGAATACATCCCTGAACCGCTGCATTGATGCATTGCTGCATCAGGCTCCAGCACTAATTCAAGGGCAAGAATCCCTATGGATTTACGGAATCAATGGAATTGTCAGAGTTGAAAGGGACCTCTAGAAAGCATCTAGTCCTCTATTAAAGCAGGATTGCCTAAAGCACATTACTCAGGACTGCATCCAGGATAGTCTCCAGAGAAGGGGACTCCACAATGCCCCTGGGCAGCCTGTTCCGGTGCTCTGTCACCCTCATTGGAAAGAAGTTTCTCCTCATGTTTGAATGAAACTTTCTTATGTTCCAGCTTGTGCCCATTGCCCCTTGTTCTTTCACTGGAAACCATTGAAAAGATTCAAAGATTTCTGAAAACATTGCCTTGCACTAAGAAAAGTAGCCTTTTTGCTAAGCTGTAACACCTGTAAGGGCTTGTTTTATGGTTGAAAGTGTTCTGTACCAACTGAGAGGGAAAGAGGGGAGACGAGTCTGCTGCACAACCTCATCCTGCATCTCATCATGAACTGAAATGTAGATTTTCAGATAAAACAAAGAAGCTGATCGCAGAGTGTGAGTTTAGCAGGTGACTTGTATCAGCAAAAAACTTTTCTGTAAGATCAACTATCACACAAGGAGTCAAGTGCCTCAAAGTCAGAGAAAGGTTAGCAGACAAAAACAATATCAGTGCTAGAATTTCATCAACTATATTGAAAAAAGAACAATTCCAGACAGACGGTAGTTTGGTTAAGTTATGTGTTGTCTCTTAGCATCACATTGCTATCTTCTGGATGATTTATTTTGTCCTAGGAAAACTTTGGTATGCAAAATGTTCAATTAAAAGACATGAGTTTAGTCATTTCTCTGAGCCTGGCATAAACAAAGGGGTTTTATGCCAAGTGGACATAACCAGGCAAGTTCTTTGACATTCCTACTGAAATGAGTAATTGTTATCTCTCCAGCTTTATATGTGACAATATCTTTCTTGTCTCCTTTGATAAGGATAAGCCATCATTTGCTTTGTTCGGAAGGGAGCACAATGTACCTCTGAGGAGAACAACTTAAAAGAATTGATTTTATCACACATGCTTCAGAGTTTGGTCAGCACAATAGTATGTTCACTTTGCTTTATAATGTGAATGAATCCTCAATACAATAAACTTGTTTTGAAGCAAAACTCATAATAAGTTGAGGCTTCACATGGGTTTGTTGCAGTTATTGGCTTTTTTGTTAGGGCAAAAAGCCAGATGCTGCATGTGAACCCAACTCGTGTTAGATATCCAAATAAACAAGGCAATTGAGAAAAGTGGCAGAAAAGACATTCAGATGGTAAGAAGAGATCAATGGCAGCCTGGAACAATAGTGTCACTTGTCCAAAATTATTTGACAAGGAGAGATTTCTATGCTATGTTGCTGTATCATTACAGCAGAGATTTTTAAAGGCCAATTTCAGTGCAAGGGAAAGGAATCCTTGACTGAACAGCCTCCGTTACACAGATCCCATTAAACTTCCTTCAGATATGCACCAGTGATTGCACTGTCTAAAGCAGCTCTCTGAAATGCAGCAGATTTGCTTTTAACTTAATTTTGCCTTCAGTGAAATTTGTGGAAGACCTTTCACATCCACAAGAAAGAAAGAAATATTAGGAGAGAAGGGACTTTTTTTACTTTTTAAAGAGATCATTTGTCTCAAGCTGCACTGCTGGTCAAAGAAGGATTAATCGGCTTGGTGCTGCAGAGGTGATTACAGATCTGCGGACTATCACACAGCCAGACCTGATTTTGTATAATTTTTTTTAGAATATACCTTCTTAAGGAAGCAACATGTTCAATTTTCAGGACTGTACTAGCAGTGAGCATCCAGAATTTCCTGTAGTAGTTAATCCTGTTCTCAGGGAAGCAAGGGGGAATTCACCCAAAAGTCCCTGGGAGCAGGAAAGTTGTATTTCTATCCAAGAGACTCTATGTTTTCTGGTAACAGGAAAATCTGAAAGAGTTCAGATTTTGTCTGATTTCTAAAAAGACATTCAAGTTAATGATAATGATTAATTAAAATTATCACCACAGAAAAGAAGAAAAAAAAAAAAGAAGTAAAAATTAAACCATAAATGCTTTAGGTCTTAACCAGCCTTGAACTGCTGTGGATGACAACTGCCTTCTACAAGGATATTTCTACCTTTCTCTGGAGCATCTGGTGCTGGCCATGAACTGAAACTATATATGGGGTCACATGGATTTGGGATGTAGTTCAATATTTCAGTTCAGTGACTTCCATGTTACATTTAGAAAGACTGGCAGTTCTTTCAGCCACGTGGATATTTGTTAATCAAAGAACAGAGACTAACCCCTGAAAGAACTACTGCAATCCCAGTTTTCTTAGATCCAGTTTTAACACTCCTCGGTTTTGAAAGCAGAGCATCCCAACACTGGTGTTTTGCATCTGGACTCCCCCTGTTATTAAAAGAAGAAACATCAGGACACCAAGTTTTCTGATAACCAGAGGCACTAAGAAGTGTTTCCCAGAGGGCACCTTTGCTTCCGGGCTCTGCCTGTCAGAGTAGCTGTTGCTCTGGTCACCAGGGCCCCAGGCGCAAAAGGCATTCATCCACTGACAACAGATCTTCAGCTTTAATCAACCCCATACATATACAATGCAAAATTTTGACCATCAGCAAAGTAAAGAACACTCTACCAAAAGTATCTTCTGCAGTTATAAAGAATAGATAATATCCCACAAGAAGAAAATGTTTACTTTCAACAGACCTGGGCATAGCTGTCCAAACAAGTTGTACCTGGAAGACATTTTTTCTTTTTCTTTTTTTTTTTTTTTTTTTTTTTAGCATTTGTGTCAGAACAATATTTTTTTGCTTCTTTGGCCTCACGTTTTAAGAAAATTCCATGTCTGTGTAAAGCCCCTCAACAAGCTAGAGAGATAGACTTGGCATCAGATCAATGGCACAGCAAGAAATTTTGGAATTTTCCTAACAAAAGACTTTTCATTAAAACAAACCATCTTCACCCTCCAAATACAGGGTCTGTCACAAATCTTGCAAATCCACACTTCTCTTTCATTTCTCCTTTCAGGAAAAAAACAAAACAAAACAAAACAAAACAAAACCAGAATTCCAGACCCAATATCAAAAATATGGCTAAAAGCAGCAGTGATGTACATAATTGAGAAGATTATCCTCTTCCAAGTGAGGTACAAGCACAAACTGATGTGACTTCCTTGACAGCTCACCTGCAAGGCTTGTCAGTGTCCCTCTTTCTTCCTACCACCCAGTGCATGACCTGCACCCAGCATCTCTCCCAAGAAGAGCTGCAAAGGTGTGCAGAAGGGGAGGAGGCTGATCCTTTGTTGGCAGGACAGAGAAGCTTATCTGACAGCACTGGAGCCCAACAAACTGAGTGGGCATGAAGGAAGCTCCCACAAGTAGTCACTGATCCTGTATTCCCAAGGAGGTGCAGGGAAGCTGATGTCCTCCTGCCATGTAACCACCTCCTATTTTACAGATCTTGCTATTGCTATGAAGACAGGGTCTACTTCTCAAATGCAGATTTATTTCTGGATTGGAAAGTTGCATAGCATGGTTATAAATTCTATGCTATTTTAAAAAATATTTTCCCATTCTATGTTAAAACTACCATTCTGGAGGATCTTCTTCACTTTTCTCCTCCTCTTAAGTGTGATCACTTGTCATAAGCAAAATTGCAAATGTGTCAGAGGGACTTGAGAGCATGGAGAAGAAAAGCAAAACCAGTACACTTTGTATCCGCCCTTATCTTCCTCTAATAAGGCACAAAAACTGGTGAATGCAGAGGCACTTCCAGCAGCTCCAAGCCCCTCATATTTAGTCCTGCACTGTTGCACACCAAAACCACTTCAGTGCCTGTTTTGCTAACGTCACTTGGGAAGGGACGACCACAAGGCAGTCTATGGAAAGATATAAACTGTTTGCTGCTTATGTCCTTAGAACACACGGTGCTGTGTAAATCTGCCCACAGTTCAGACCCACACAGCTCTTCTAAGTTTCCCTGGTTAGGACCAAGTTTAGTCTCATTTATGCAGAGAAGTGGTGCATAAAGGAGCCACTGCAGGTCGCCGGGTATTAATTTTTGTTGAGATCTGACCTGATTACAACTTTTGTGTGTGTGTTTATTTCTGTTTGAATCCTTTCAACAGGCATTTCTAGCTACACCCGCAGTAGATGACTGCAAACATTTTTCTCACATGACTGGTGCGTTGTAATTTCTGCAGCTCTCTGGTGCAGGTTTTTTTTTTTGTTTTTTTTTTTTAGGATTGCAGCCCTTCCCCATCCTTTTACATCCCATTACAAAGGAGAGTAAAGGTTCACTGGCTGAATTTCCAAAAAGGCTGACAAATTTATTACCACTAATAATATTTTCAGCTACAAAATTAAATCAGCTGAGCAGCCAAGGCTTCTGATGGAAGTAGGAGGATCCCACATTTGGGACTGTTCTCTTGCTCTGTGTAACACATCAGCAGTCCCCAGGCAGAGTTCAATAATCTCTGGCCATGAATGTGAGAGGGAGAGTGTGCTGATGGCTAAGAAACCTGGCTCCTTGCAGGCATTCAGCACTCTTCTGCCACCTGAGAGCTGCCACCTGAGAGCCTAGAGGGACATGGGGACAAGGAGGGGCAAGGCAAGGGGGAAAGAACAGTGTGGGAGAAACAAATCTCAGTTCCCTAGACACAGTAAGCAATTGCTCCGGGAGAGCGGGAGAAGGGGGGTGGCTTGGACCATCTGAAAGGACAACCAGCTGTGTTGGCTTGAGGTGCAAACCAGCTGACACTCAGGGGAGCAACAATTTCTAGGGCAATACGTGGCTGTGGAATCACAACATGCCATTGCCTTTTTTTTTTTTTTTTTTTGTATGTCCTTTTTTTCCTTCTTCTGCAGTATCAAGTACTGGCAACTACTGAAAGATGAGGAAGGTTTCCTGCAGTGGCAAAAATGGGTTACATTCCTATTCCCCACTCCCTCATCCATCTCTCACCGCTGTCCCCAGACTGAAGCTCACCAACCCTCAAGCCTCCCCCTCCCCATCTCCTCCCAGACCAATTTCTTTTTGGGTGGGAGCATGTCAGTGGTCACATCCAGAAGGACATCTCACAGGTAGCTTGACCAACGCTATTGAAGGGGTGGTGAGCTGTTGTACCTGAGCAGGAATGAACCTGCTGTGATGTGGCACAGCCAAGGATTCATCTTGTCTCGACTTCATACCAGAGGAAAATTTAACATGTAACAATACCCAGGAAATTCTGGTCTTCTCTTCAAGACTGTGATCACAGGGTCCATCCACAGCTATCAGAAATGTCCTCTTCATATGCATTTTCATCCAAAACCTGTTTCCAGCAAAACTTGCCTTGCCCTGCCACACCACTGGCTCTGGAAGGATTTTAACCTTACAGAAAAATGCTTTCATATATGTCATTCATTGGCTTTTTTATCCCTGGTCAGTTTCACTAAACTTTATATTATATTTAAATATTTTTAAATGTGTGTTCATTGTGTGAGTATGGAAGAGGTTTAAACAAAACTTTTGTGATATTATGCAGCATCTGATTGGCCCCTTAGAGTTAGAGTATGTGAGGTAGTATTAATATCTTCTAATTAAATGTCCCACTGATGGCTCATCACTTAAGTAAAAAATAAGGTTTAAGCCAAAAAACTTTTGCTGTAAGATTCAGAGTTGCTTTCCTTTCCTTCTTCCCAGAGGACAAAAGTATTTAAAGCCATCTATAGATCAAGTTTATAATGGAAACATTATAGTTTTATTGTGCTCCTGGAAGGAGATAGGAGTCAGGCTAAATCCCGAGTATCAGTAGCAATTTTGGATTAATTTCAACTTGTGCACATCTTGAGAGTCTGTTAGAGATGGGTAACATTCATAGCTTAATTGTAGACATTTTCTATTAATATTAATCTGTTTCTGCTTATGACTCAGAATTCTTTGCTGCCAGAACACACTGAAGAAAACCCAAAACCCAGTGACAATGAGTGCATTCATTATGTTAGCAGAGAACACGAGGGAGTAGGGGGGATAATGGTAAACTCATTTTACAGATTAAAATTATAGCTATTTATTGAGTCATTTTATTGTTTGTCTCGCCAGATTACCTCACTGGATTCTCTGATGAGCTTCATGCTGAGAGATAGATAGCCCATGCCCTGCAGGGCCTTCCCAGCCCAGCCAGATACTGAGGTCCTCCAAGGGAGACAAAAACTCCCAGAGTAACTTCTCCCACGAGGCTCACACAGGTGATGGAGTCATAGCAGGAGACCCAGCTCAGCCCAGGAACTCATAGACAGCATTTACATGTCCCACAGGCTGCTTCAAAGAGGTAGGTGTCCCCAGGAGTGGAGCAGGAGCTGCTCCCACCCTGGCTGGTACTTCTCAGAACCAAAAGAAGGGGAAAAGAACAGAGTTTCCTGCTCCACATGTAAGCTTCATGGTCCTCCCCAGAGAACCTCTCCTTCATTCACTTGTTAGAGACAGTTCCAGATCTGTCTCTGCAGTGAGAATGAAGGAAAAATTAAAAAAAAACTAGTGGACATCAGCAAGTAATGTCCCCTACATTTCTGGCCACACCTCGTTTGAAGGTGCAGGGTCCCTCAAGCAAACTCCAAAACATTAGAGACATCAGGAAAAGCAAAGAAGACTCATGTCTACCATTTAGCGGCAGAGTGGACTGCCTGAAACTCTGATTCCCCTTCTTCCATGGCATGATTTGTTTTATTCACCCCAAGGGCTTGGGCACAGCATGGCCACATGCAGGAAGAGAGCTATTAGATGTGGAGCTCTAACAGGATTTCTATGATGGGTCTGTTTTCCCTGTCCCAAACAGACATTTCTTCCTGTATGTTCTGAAATAAGAAATCTGCCCCCAAGCCTGTACAACAAAAGTTGCCCTCTGTGCCTTCTTTCTCATTTAATTCCCACCCTAAGCTTTATAAACTTGATTCCTCCTTTAAGCCTTCTGCAGCACAAAGCAGTACCTCACAGGAGCTTCCTCAGCTCAACCAATTTTCATAACTTCTAGGATTAAAAATATATATGTAAGAAAAAAACACACCAAAGGGGTCCAAACAAGTGTCAAAATGCAACAAAGAATCATTCAGATATTAACTGAAATATAAACAAATAAAGCAAATAAGTGTCTCCAATTGACCCGAGTGGCTGGTTGGTTACACAACCTTCAAAACAAGGACTGGGCTCTGGATTTCAATGTGTTTCTCTCTGACTCATAAGTGTATCAGGCTCCCTGGAAAAGGCCAGCCAAAGGAGATCACTCTCTGTCTTCCCTTCTGCTTCATTCCATCAACTGTAAACAATTCCCGGACATGTTCTTAAATGGTACAAAACAACAGGAGTTGGATCTGATTCACAGGAAGAGAACCAGTGTCCCATAATCCTCATTGCTGCTTCCCTCCTGTCAAGTTCATTGTCTCAGTATGGCTGTTCTGCTGTGTTCTGTTTCTTTTTATGACTTCTTTTTTTCCCCTAAATCACTTATTGCATTGATCCAGATATTTGGTAAATGGCAGATTATATTAAAAATATATAATTATTTGAAAATGTGCTAGTCAAGATAGTATGAAATTTGCAAATGCCTTCTGTCTTCATCTTTTTAGCTGACTGATTAGGCTGCCCAGATGTACCAGGAAAGGCAAGGTTAGGTACTGGAAGTCTTGTCATCCTTGGAGTTAGGCCTTTGCATGTGTCACATCCTTATGGCTGCTGGGACAGAGAGTACCTAGTTCCCAAACTGTGGGTCATGGATCACCATGTCTTCATCATAAACTTGCTGAAAATTATTTGATCACAAAGATTAGCTGAACCTCTCCTTACTTCCAACTTCTAGGTCTCACTGAGAGAAACTAGAAATACCATTATTTATTAAATGCCCAAATAATATTACTTTTCTACTCTAGCTATATTTGTGGGTTTAACAACAAAGAAACTAAAAACATTCACATTGCAATCTGCCTGCAGTTCAAAATGTTGGCATGAGTGTCTAAGTTGTGTCTAAGTTGGAAACATATCAGTGTTGTACATGTGTACATGTGCATGCATACGTGATAAACCAAAGGCTGGCAGAGAGAGAGACAAAAGGTGAGAACATATTCTGTACATGTTTTTAACTAGATGTGACACCAGTTCTTAGGCAGCAAATTACTTTATGTTATAAAACACACATGTACATGTGTTATTTGCTTAGTTATCAGCCTTTTTATTTTTAACTTGGAAATGTGTAATATAAGGTTAGAGTGACTAAAGAGATCTCACAGTAATATTTTGTGCAAAAGTCTGTCTTTCTTGATTAAAAACCTTGCTTACTGAAAGCTTTCTCACTGTTCTTAACCACTGACCAAGCTTGGTCTGAACTCTCTGCCTGATGTGCCATAAAAATTGGAAGAGGCTAAAATGAAGCCAAGAGAGCTGCTTTTTCCATTTCTGCTCTTAAANAAAAAAAAAAAAAAAAAGCAGCATGTAGTATCATTATGGTGCTCCCACTGTATGAGGCCAACACAGCCAGTCTCGCTTAGTGCAAGGCTCAGGACAAAACTCTCCTTTCATTTCCATCTTCTCACATGCTGTAACTTGCACCTGGGCAGTGTGTTTCCTGCAGAAAACAAAATACCTATTTCCCAGACACTCTGTCACAAAGCCAGCTGTGACAAGACTTGGTGCAGCCTTGAGAATAGAACTCCATTCCTTTACAGCCCCAATTAAGTTAGGAGATGGCACTACTCTTGGCCACATCTTCCAATCTAAAATAGATGTCATCTTCCACTTTTAGGATCAATGCTCCTTCACGACATGAGGTTGGAACAGTTTCACAACTTCATTGCACATATTGCATGGCTTAGGTGTCTGTGGCTCTCAAAATTCAGTGGAATAATTCTTTAAACCAGTGTTGAGAGTGGGAGCTGTTCTCTCTGTTGTATTTCTGTACAGCAAGTAATGCAGCCTGTCAACAGGTTCACAGAAACTTCTTCACAGATTACAGTTTACTACACTGTTTGGTGTCTTAGAGATTTCCTTACATTGCTTAGTTGGTATCAACTCTCCTTGAGCTGCACTTACAAAGTACTCTTTCACTTCTTACTGTGGGGGCAGAAATCACATCACAAGGACACACACATCCATCTGCACCATGCAAATAATTCACAAATTCAGATGCAAGTCCTGACTGCAGGGATCTTTGCTCCCTGAGTTCAGCTCTGTTTCTGCTTCCTCAGAGCATTTCCTGGTGGAGAAAAGTTACCACCCCCAGACCCACTGGTTCTATATTTATTACAGCTTATGTAGAACCACTGATTTGTCAGGCCTCCCTCTTCAGAGGAGAGGAGAAATTAGGGATGGCATGCAATCATAGTTCTTACAGCAGAAGACCATAAGCAGAAATAATATGGACTAGAAATAACTCTCGCTTTCTAGCAAGTCTCAGGGACAGACAAGCAAGCTGAATGATTAGTTTCCATTTTTCTTGCTGTCTCCACAGAAAAAAGAGAAGTAGAAACCTTCATCACACACATGTATGAAATGAGAGCAGAAGTCAGCATTGGCACTTGATGTGGTTTCAAAACTGCAGAAGCAGTCCCCTAAGGTCTAGTCTACTTGGCAGGCAATATTTTTTTCCTGCATGAAATAAAATCAGATACAGACCTAGGACTTCTACTTGCTGCAAAGGAGAAATAGTGTACCACAGGGTTCATTATTTGGGGTTGATCAAGACTCACCCACCTGGACTTCTGGCTAACCTTAAGGTGGGTTTTTCCCCCATACTGACTGGAAAAAAAGAAACATAATAAATTTCTCCTGAAATGTGCTTCTGACAAGATTTCTGATCCATTTGTACAGACTGTAGAGGTTTGGATGGTTCAAATAAAGGTCAGCTGAGCATTCAACTTTGCAACTTCCAAATTGTGGAGTCTTGCCCCACCAGACTGTCATCCAGCATTACTAATCTATGATCACATCAAATTATCTACACTACAACGGAGGTATCTGCAGGTGGAGCTGTAAAAATCAGGGAGTTTTTACTCCGCACAATATGCAAATAAAAATTTACCATCTTTAACATAATTTCTTGAAGGATTTACAACTGGTTTGAATTGTTTTCAATTTCTTATTTCAGAAAATATTTCTCTTACTTATAAAGAATAAAATACTTTTAATTCATTTTCCAGTAAAGAATGGTTTCAAGTAGGAAATAGGATGGAACTAGGTAGTACAAAAGAAATGTGCACTGTGCCTATTTTGAAAATGCAAAATGATTCAGATTAAAAAATGTTGGTTTTTTTTTTTTAATATGGAGTATTTGGATGATTGCCAAAAAGGGACCACTATATCACTGCAGTTGACAGAAAACACTAAACTTCTGTGCAGCTTCTAGTTCTTCAAATACTTTCTTTAGTTGCACAAAAGTCTTGGGGTATGGATTAAAAACATTCAACCCAAACTAAATAAGAAGTCAAATATAAACCATACAGTCTTCTTTAGATTGTGTCAACCTATTCAGCAATGCATAGCACAGAAAGAACCTTGTGCAGATCTCACAGTCTTTGACATATTCCCTGTTTGCATAGATGCACTCACATCATCCAAGACAGAAGAGTTTCAGGACACACAAACTTCCAGCTTTGCTATTTTCCTGGAAAACACAAACTTCTATTTGCAATTTTCCTAAATATGAGCAAAAAAAAAAAGAAATTTCACCTCACACTGAACTGAAAATCCATGACATATGCCTGAATTTCTTTAGCCTCAGCTGCTTTTTGCCTTGCTAATATTATGATGTCTTTTTGATTTTGAGTGTGTGGTGGATGTCCAGGAAGCCTCTCATCTCAGAACCTCTGGTTGTGTGCTCTGAAGGATCAGTCAACATCAACAGCGATGTTTCCTCACTCTTCAGGGAACAGCACAAACATGCCTCTAGTATCCTCCCCGCAGAAGTCGCAGCTTGACATTCCTGATACATATTATTCCTCAGGGAGACAGAGACATGTAGAGAAATAAGCCAAAGTCTGGAATTTTCACAAATATTTTTGAAAAAATAATTATATTTTGAGTGCAGAGGGAAAGATAGCTCCTTCATGACTTCTCCTTAGCTTCAGGTCACAGAAAACAAAGCCAGAAGATTCTGTCTCTTGACATTTATTGACCAATTTCATTCTGGTCTGTGAATAGGAGATTTGAAGCTGAGGGAAAGGAGGGTCTGTCCCCCAGCCCTACCAGAACTGAAGTTGAAATTCACCTTTCTTTCTCCCAGATTTTACAAAACCAAAGAAAACAGATGCAGGGAGGGCTTTGCAACCCAATAAGGGTTATGATGTAAACATCCATAGATTCTGAACTGTGATATATATTCTAGCTTGTTCATGGCCTGGAAAATAAACACATTTTACCACAGTAGTGTTCAGCAGCTGGTTGTTGGATTACAGCTGGACAACTGGAAGCCTATAGTTCAAAGTGTTATCTAGAACACAGTGGTAAACAGAAGGGTTTGTTATAAACATCTGCGTAGCCAAAAGGTCAAGAAGGAATAAAAACAACAATAGGAGAGATCAAAAATGTTATTTACCTTGCTAAGCCAGAATGGAAACTTTGAACTAGACATTCATGTTATTTCTTGCTGTAGAGCACACCTAAAGTGAATGAAAGAGTGCTTTACCTTAGCAGCACAATGTTTATGAGAAAAATACTTTCTTAGATCCTGACAAAAAGTAATACTTTTCTGCAGAGAGTTCTTCTTGAGGAATCCTCCAGAAATGTGGGCAATGTCCAGTGCATCTGTCTATGCTTAGGACTGGGTTCATCATACCTAACTTCTGGTCTCAGAAACATAGACTTTCAATCAAAGTTATCCGTACATCTTCCACAGATAACGGAGAGTGCTAAACATCTTTCCAAAACAGATCATTTCACTGGTCTTTGCCATCTATCTCTGCTAAAAAACTCACAAGATGATTTTGACAGCCATCAATATAATCAGGCACTCAACATCGATTTGAGGTCACAGGAATATTAAACATTCTCTAGGCTACGTCTGATCTCCCAGCACACTCCCTTTGAGCAGGCCAGAGAGAAATAGCAGAAGGCTTGTTGCAGAGTGAATGTAAAGTCTATGTAATGGTCTCTGTACAGACCATCATGGTACAATGTGGTGGTAGTTGTAAACAATTGGTTTTTCAGTTGTGTCACAATGTTGTAAACCTCACTGACAGACCATCATGGCTATATATGACTGTTTGTAGCAGGTTTCCTGTAAGCCTAAACAACATTTCTTATACAGAGTAATCTCATGGAATCCTACTCACAAAAAGAAACAGGAACACTAACCGCTGCTCTCTTACAATACCATACACATGAGTGACACCTGACCAGAAAAGGCTGGTGGTAAAGTTAGAGTAGCTTCAGAGATCTGTCCTATTAACAGCAGAGCAGATATAACAGAGATAAGGGATTCCTTCTCCCATTGAGGTAGGAAGGATTTAAAAAGAGGGGGAAAAAAAAGAAAAAAAAAAAAAAGAGAAACTGCTAATTGCTGAATCTTGAGAACATGTTATTATACAAAAGTGTTTAGGAAATGTATTTTAGGAAATGTAAACGCAGACAATCAAAACAAGCCAACATATGCCTTGATCTCTAAATACGCTCTGATGAGTCAGTAAAGTCAGCACACAGGTGGGAGTAGCTAATGAGGTTATGGTCCAAAGGCACCAAAGGGACAACTTGAAAGACTGAGGACTCTTCCAGAGACTGCCCAATGAATTTTCCAGTATCTCACAATACCACAAATGGCTTAAATTGTTAGGTTTGCTAATTTGCAAATGAGGAGAATTGCTAGGCTGTTGTACCATACAGTGGTATTAATAATAAATCATTTCACTGAGGACTTTGAACTCAGTTTCCTGTGTGCTGGGGAGGGAATGGCTCTTACAGTATTGGGTAAAGCTCTCAATAATGGGTAAGTTTTCTTATCAGGATGTGCACTAGACACATTTTCCCAAAATATAAAGAGAGATAAAACAGAAATGAATTGAATACAGTTGGAGGTAAAAGAAATGAGACAAACCAGAAGCATAGATCTGATTTTTTTTCTTTGATTTTCTGATTTGTTTGGCTTTTCCAAATGAATGAAAAGATCACAAAAATGTCCTACAAGAAAAATATACCAGCACATACAAAACAATTTCATGGAAATATATAAAAGCGAAGGCACATTGTAGTAACCGAAACCTCTTAAGATTCTCTCTATACACTTATTTCAGTAGGCACCGAGTTATTTCAGTAGATAAACTGCAGAACCACCTAGTACACTATATTCAGCTTTATTGAGTTATGGAAAAATTCTTTGGAATGTACTAAGAGCAAAGCCCAAATGGTCCAATAGAAATTACTTTTTCCAACATTTGTATCCCTCCTATACAATTCTATAAATTAATTTTTAAATTCTGTAGGAAGACTATTACTCTATTACAATCTATCATATTTTTTCCATAAGGGCTACGTGCAGAAGTGCTTATAGCAAATACTCTTGTGTTCTTCTGCAGCAAAAAATCTCCAGCAAAACCTGTGACCTTCTATATATCCATTCGTTAATACTCAATTGATTGATACTAGAGAAGGGTGAACTTTCCTTTGCTTTGGACTTAATGGTATTTGGAAAGAGACCCCCTGCAATCCATCCAACAGGGCTCAGTGATGTGAGAAAGGAGACCACTAACACATCAGTGGTCTGTAATATTGGAAGGGAGACCCCCTTTTGCACTGAATTAATGCCTGGAAAATCTGCTCCCCTTATGCTTTTTCCATGTGATTTGCTGGAGCTTACTCTTGCTCCATTGCTGGGAAGGCCAGGACATATCCCCTGGCAGTTTTTAAAACTTTTATAAACTGGAAAGTATTTTGCTGGCTTGAACTTTGCTTGCCTAGGATCTGTGAAAGATGCTGCTGTTATTGTTGGGGTGCTAGTTGAGTTAAATCATGTTATTCATTCCTGTTGAATGGGACAGTTGAGTTTATTTTTAAAGCTTTGTTATTTACCTCAGGATTAATTAATTCAGTTCCCGATTGCTTATTTGTTCTTCATCTCTTCAGTTCATTCTCGTATGTGCGGGAACTTAGCTGGGGGGAAAGGGGAAAAAGTGTATTGTTGCAACTTGGTTTCCAATTTATTATTTTAGCCTAGGTGAGAAGGACAATCTTCATTGATTAAAACATCTACAAGTTGAGACATTTTTCTGGTGGCAAGAAAGCAAGTTCTTCCATTAGGTGGTCTAGATTGTCTTAATAACAGCTGCATCTTCAGCATCCTTGAAATCCAAGGAACCCATGTATGGGAATCCTCAATGTTTCGGGTGAAACAAAACTGTGGGGCTGAACATGCACATATTAAATATTAGACCAGCGGCACATCATGGTATTTTTTATCAGGTGATGAGCTGGGCCTCCCAGAACTTTCACGGGCTGAAATATTGACATGAAATGGTGGGAATGTGTGTGTGTGTGTGTATGTGTGCACAGAGAGGATGGGGGAAGAGAGGGTATTCTTAAGTATCCTCCAGGTTTACATAAAAAGTCATTTACCATTCAGTGCACTCAAAAATTTGCCAACAATTCATTCACTTACTTATCTGGCTGCTTGCCTACAAAATTCACTGTGGAAGGATTTAAACAACAATTTAATAGAAAAGGGAGACCAAGTCAAGACTATATTCCTGCACTGCTGAGGAAATATGTCTTGAATAAAGTGAACATAATATTTAGTGTGCCTGGAATGTTTAGTTTTAAACTATAGTTTTAAGCTGGTGATTTGTATACTTTGAACTCTGAAATGGAAATATACCAACCACTGGTTTGGGTAAAACTAAATCCTGAGATGGCTTTTGTCTCAGTGGTTCATTCTTTTATTAAAAAGAAAGTTACCATGCCTGAAAGCAATCACACTGGAAGACCATATGGTGAGTACAAGTCTCCCTAAACCAATCTCAAAAATTTCTGGAAAGCCATAAAGTACTATGAAAACATCACTTTGGATACTTTTATTAATCTGGCTACTTATATTGCACTATTTTATCTGCACTTAGCTGCAGATATACAGAATGTGTCATGAAATACTATGGCTAGTTCCTATTATTAGCTTTAATACAGACTTGAATTTAGGAAAAAAGCAAACAGACATGTAACACAGGTTGATCAGTGCTAGTGATTAACATGTGAATCCACTATGTGGATTTGACTCACTAACATGTGAGTCACTGGGACCTCACCAGATCATTACACCGAACAAACAGGTGGATGTAATCCCAGAGCCCTCCTGGCCCAGTCAGACTGGAAGTAACAATTTGCTCCTTGAACAATTCCAATCTGCTTATCAACTATCCTGTGGTCTTCTGCTTCCTCTTCAAAACATCCAGCACGTTGATCCCAAGGCTCCTTACCAATGACATGCTCTCCCCATGTGCTCCATCAGCTGTTTGACACAAGGGCACAATATATGCTTGGTATCAGTGGCAGCAAAGTACCTCAGGAATAGCACGTATAAGAAAAGCTTTTGGAAAGTTTGTACCACAGTCTGGGTAAAAATTATTTCTATGGAAGAGCCACAGTCTGGGTAAAAATGATTTCTGCTGTATTCTTCAGCTGTGGCATTTCTAAGCAGCCTGGACTTCAGTTATATGATTCTGACCTCTGAGCTCATAAAAACATAGAAAAGGTAGGGTGAATCATGGTGAAGTATTTTCTGGCTTGGTCTGAAATAGCTTAGATGAGTGCCAATGTATCTGGAGTGTATCTTGACAGTTTGGATTTTCCTCATCAAAATAAGCTTATGTGCTGAGCTGTGTGTACAAGACATGGATGGCGAACCCACAGGGCAGGGGGAGATGGGCAGGAATACTGGGTTGTCTGTGCAGAGAGAAGGGACTCATTGAATTAGCTGAATTTCTGTAGATGTAAGCAGACCCTGCTAAGCAACATAAAATAACTAATGAGCCGTAGTTCAATGAGAATCATTGGCAAAATGGCATTACTTCTGGCTTCACTTGTTGTTATGAAACTATAGTAAATAAATGAATTTGCAAAATTTAATTTCAGTACCTTTGGCTCTGGGCAGAAATTAACTCTTCCTCTTCTGAAAGGCTTTTTCTCTCTCCTGATACTACAATGCTCCCTCATTTTTTCATCCTCTCTAAAACCAATGTTGTCTAACACAGTGCTCCTGGACAACTTTCTCATCAGTTTGAAAAGAGAGGGGAAATTCAGGTGGAGGGGAGAACAAACTTCAGTATTGCCCCCAAAATGTGTTGCAGAGTGCAGTAGTTGTTTATTATTGTTTTGGGGTTTTTTTGACAGACAGTAAGGAATGGCAGCCTAGTCTTGAACTGTTTCTTTTTTCAGGAATGACACTCTGCATTGCAGATAGAGCATACTGCGTTACAATGTGCATGCATGCTTATTGATGGCAAATNAATTTTAATAGAAAAGGGAGACCAAGTCAAGACTATATTCCTGCACTGCTGAGGAAATATGTCTTGAATAAAGTGAACATAATATTTAGTGTGCCTGGAATGTTTAGTTTTAAACTATAGTTTTAAGCTGGTGATTTGTATACTTTGAACTCTGAAATGGAAATATACCAACCACTGGTTTGGGTAAAACTAAATCCTGAGATGGCTTTTGTCTCAGTGGTTCATTCTTTTATTAAAAAGAAAGTTACCATGCCTGAAAGCAATCACACTGGAAGACCATATGGTGAGTACAAGTCTCCCTAAACCAATCTCAAAAATTTCTGGAAAGCCATAAAGTACTATGAAAACATCACTTTGGATACTTTTATTAATCTGGCTACTTATATTGCACTATTTTATCTGCACTTAGCTGCAGATATACAGAATGTGTCATGAAATACTATGGCTAGTTCCTATTATTAGCTTTAATACAGACTTGAATTTAGGAAAAAAGCAAACAGACATGTAACACAGGTTGATCAGTGCTAGTGATTAACATGTGAATCCACTAAGAGTCACTGGGACCTCACCAGATCATTACACCGAACAAACAGGTGGATGTAATCCCAGAGCCCTCCTGGCCCAGTCAGACTGGAAGTAACAATCTGCTCCTTGAACAATTCCAATCTGCTTATCAACTATCCTGTGGTCTTCTGCTTCCTCTTCAAAACATCCAGCACGTTGATCCCAAGGCTCCTTACCAATGACATGCTCTCCCCATGTGCTCCATCAGCTGTTTGACACAAGGGCACAATATATGCTTGGTATCAGTGGNAGAGTCACTGGGACCTCACCAGATCATTACACCGAACAAACAGGTGGATGTAATCCCAGAGCCCTCCTGGCCCAGTCAGACTGGAAGTAACAATTTGCTCCTTGAACAATTCCAATCTGCTTATCAACTATCCTGTGGTCTTCTGCTTCCTCTTCAAAACATCCAGCACGTTGATCCCAAGGCTCCTTACCAATGACATGCTCTCCCCATGTGCTCCATCAGCTGTTTGACACAAGGGCACAATATATGCTTGGTATCAGTGGCAGCAAAGTACCTCAGGAATAGCACGTATAAGAAAAGCTTTTGGAAAGTTTGTACCACAGTCTGGGTAAAAATTATTTCTACTGTATTCTTCAGCTGTGGCATTTCTAAGCAGCCTGGACTTCAGTTATATGATTCTGACCTCTGAGCTCATAAAAACATAGAAAAGGTAGGGTGAATCATGGTGAAGTATTTTCTGGCTTGGTCTGAAATAGCTTAGATGAGTGCCAATGTATCTGGAGTGTATCTTGACAGTTTGGATTTTCCTCATCAAAATAAGCTTATGTGCTGAGCTGTGTGTACAAGACATGGATGGCAAACCCACAGGGCAGGGGGAGATGGGCAGGAATACTGGGTTGTCTGTGCAGAGAGAAGGGACTCATTGAATTAGCTGAATTTCTGTAGATGTAAGCAGACCCTGCTAAGCAACATAAAATAACTAATGAGCCGTAGTTCAATGAGAATCATTGGCAAAATGTCATTACTTCTGGCTTCACTTGTTGTTATGAAACTATAGTAAATAAATGAATTTGCAAAATTTAATTTCAGTACCTTTGGCTCTGGGCAGAAATTAACTCTTCCTCTTCTGAAAGGCCTTTTCTCTCTCCTGATACTACAATGCTCCCTCATTTTTTCATCCTCTCTAAAACCAATGTTGTCTAACACAGTGCTCCTGGACAACTTTCTCATCAGTTTGAAAAGAGAGGGGAAATTCAGGTGGAGGGGAGAACAAACTTCAGTATTGCCCCCAAAATGTGTTGCAGAGTGCAGTAGTTGTTTATTATTGTTTTGGGTTTTTTTTGACAGACAGTAAGGAATGGCAGCCTAGTCTTGAACTGTTCCTTTTTTCAGGAATGACACTCTGCATTGCAGATAGAGCATACTGCGTTACAATGTGCATGCATGCTTATTGATGGCAAATTACTCCCTGCTTCAAAATAAGCCCATTTATTTTCGTAAGGGAAACTGCACGATGTGCAAGACTCCCTGACTTGGGCACATGGGTTCTGACAGACCACCAGCATGCTCTCTGCTCTATGTCACCCACGGAACAGAAGTAAAGCCCTGCTGAGATCTGAAGTTATCGATCCTCTTCTCACACAGAGATAATTTTGTGGAGAATGACTAGATTCTCAGTGAAAGAAAGGGTAAATAATGTCTTCATTAGTGTAATTCTGAATTACAGAACAAATTCCTCAAGGGTAAGTTTCTTTTTTTTTCACAGAAACAGCTAAAATCAGAAGCATGTACTTACTACTTAACAATTTCTTAAAATAAGCCTATCATTAGAAGGTGGCAAATACAGTCTGGTTCTCAGTGTTTATTCCCAGTTTTGACCAAAAATTTCCCTGTGGGAATGCTGCACAGAGACCAAAACCCATGACGTGCCTGTAAAATCGAGAAAAAATGCCAGCTGACACTAAGCAAAGCTTTTAAAATAAAGGCATTTCATGAAAATAGGTTGTAAGTGGCTTTAAGAACTCTGATAATTTCTGTTGTCAAGAAAGTTGTAAAAATTAAATTTACTTTTCAAATACTCACAATAAGAAAAGAATAAAGCAGATGGCACTAGTGTCTTACCTGTGTTAGAAAAAAAGAACAGAAACCATGAGCACAGGTCTCGTTTCTCACAGTAACTCAATTGAATCCCAGTATGAGGGCTATTAAAAATTTACTGTACTCCTATGAAGGGCACTGCTCAACAGAGAACCCCAAAGTAGATATAATATACTGTACAGCATATACTGTACCCATGACATCATGGATTGCAATAACCAGTTTGGAAATTGAAGAGGAACAACTTTCTCAGCAACTCCAAAACACACACTTGACTGTTCATTGGCTGCTTTGCACGAAGACAGAGCTAACTTTAGCCCAATGCTCCAGAGCAAGTCTGCAGCCTTCCAGTGTCTCAGCATGCTCACCTTCAAATTTATGCACCATCTCTTCTAAAGGACTTGAAACATCGGCCATCCCAAACATTCCTTTCTTCTGAATACACCTCTCCATGTAACCCCAATCTCAAGGATGAGAATGGATTCCTATTAGGATTGTTTCTTTCAGTATCACCTCCCAAATCCAATTAACATTGCTTGTCCAGGTGTAAAGCCCAGACCTACCGTTTCCCCATGAGTCTAAAGTAGCTGTCAGGCACAAGTCTGGCAACTGATTCTCTGCTTAAAAGAAACTGCATAGCATTGATTCAGGAATTACCCAACACTCAATAAATCCTCTACTGCTTGATTTACCTTTAATAATAAACTGTGTCTAGTCATGACTGTTGAGGCAATGGACTGCCAACTCCCAAATACCCATCCCAAGGGCACCTCCTGGGTTTGAAACACGATCTAGGCCTGTACTTAGAAAACCTTTTGGATGTCTCTGAGGTTCTAACTGACTCTCACAACTCTATTCCTTTAGGAAATGACCACGTTTGTACCTAAATCAAAATTTGCAGACCCCCCAGGCTAGACAGGAATGGGATGGGAGCAGGGGAAGACCTCTGGGGTTTTTACTGGTCCTCTGCAAGCTGGTGGCATCGTAACTCTTGAATGACAAAAACATTAAAATGGATGCAGGTGGCTCACAACTCTATTGTCTGTCTTATCTGCTGAATACTTCCCCAGGCATGGGGGGCAGTGTTGGTGACAAATGTCACCAGCATTCAGATCCTAGTCTTCTCAAATATACCTGCATGTTGTTAACAAAAATCAGCAACTGAGGAGCCAAGGATGTGGTGTGATGGTGTGCTCCCCCTTCCCAGATGCCAACCTGACCTTTATCTCCATAACTCTGCCCAAGTGATAACCAGTTTAAATATCTCAATAAGAATCATTTCTCCATCTCCTTAATTGTTTGGGGGTTTTTTCAATTTTTATTCTATTTTTTTTTTATTGATGACTGATTGACAGTACCATTTAATCTTTAATGTCTCACACGTTCAAAGGAAAATCGCTCTACTACTCTTCTAGGTCCACTATGATCCATTTTCCAGCTGCCATGTTCTCATTTTTGTATATGACTACCACGTCTGCTCCAGTGGCTAATGTTCTCTATTACAATTTTGCTTTTCCTCTTTCATACTAGTTACAGTGAGGATTGCCAGTTCTACAATAGCTCATTGGAGAGCACCCTGTGAAATAATTAAAGATTCTCTACTGACTTTTTTCATTGTGTTTTGCGAGATTCATCTCACACATAATCTTCAATCTATTTAAAACGTGCTGCTACTATTCAATGCCAGTATCAAATATCATGCTACAGTAGGCAAATTGATTCACAAAGTCCAAATGCACTTCATTATGCAGCTCTTTTGCATTAGTCATTAGAAACATCATCAGATTTGCACTTCTGCTTAACAATAAACTTTTCATGCATTATGCTGTCATGATTTATAACCCCATTTTTTAACTGTCATTTGATATGTGTATCCATTTGTCTGTTGTATCCAGAGCCTAATTCAAATAAACTATTTTCCATCTGAACATTATGTAGTAATTTTCTTAAATATTGGCAGATCATTAGCACACTAATTTTTCTGAAATATCCTCAGTTTCTAAAAATTTACTTAAAGTTAATATAATGAGGCCAAAGATATTCTGAGCTTTAGGATTTCTGGATAGAAGTTGTCTGTGTCTGATGGTATAAGCATGTAAAAAAATATATATTGACTTCTGTCTATTTTCTGCTCTTACAATTACTGTTTATTGTATTTTTTCTTTTTAGTTGGTGCCACGAGTTTGCCCCTGTACTGTGGTTTTAGGACAGAGACATCCTTTTTTTCTGATGGTGGAAGTAAGCCTTGTAGTCACCTCAAACCTCTTTCAAGACTACAGACATTTTGCTTCTAAAACTACCCTCCCACTCAGCAGCACTCAGTTCATCCCATAAGGGAGCTGTGTAAAGGACAAAATGACCTCAGAGAGCAAGTTCAATTGTTTTCATGTTAAAGGCTCATTTCCCAGTTAAAATTTAAGGGCTTTAGAATGGAAAATTTTCATTTTTATTTCTTGTTCTGTTAACATTAGAACTTAATTTTTTAATTTTTAATTTTTATTTAAGTATTGGTATAACTTCACCTTTACACAGCTGGTATTTATGTATTCAGTGAGTTAACGAACACTGTGTCCCTGTATGGAAACATCTAGCTGCTCCAAGGGGATGCAACAGCATGTATGCTGAGGGTGCGGAGCTTCAAGATTGTGCTGGAAGCATTCAAGACAATTTAGGAAGGAAATCAACAAGGAAAAAATAATAATCATGATGAAAAAGTGGTAAGTAATTGGGAAAAAAAATATTCACATTGTAGACTGCTTTATTTCAGAACATCCTTTGCAAAGCAGAATGGTGACTGTGGTGATTGCCACAGTAAAGGAGACAATGTTGTACCAAAGGGAACCCTCAAGTCCTTTACTTTGGGTTTCTCCATTTGACACTGGAATGGTCCCACTCAGACACAAAGAAAACTGTCGCCATCTTCTTCGAGCTTCAAAATTGGTTGTCCTCAAAGCCTTTACAGCTAACATTGACCACTATTACTTTGACCAATGACTTGCAAAACAGTCAAGACTGTGTATTAAGTAACCAGTCAGTGTAGATCTTCTTAGTTTAAAATATTGGCCAAACCTAAGCCTGGCATGCTTTCAAAATGTGCCTTCACAACTTCTATTTATCTCTTGTACGTCATATGTACAATCTTCTCCGTGTATGGCTGCCTGCTCTATGCTTTGCAAAACATCACCCTTTTTCTGCCTTCCTTGACACTTTTGTCCCACTTTCAGTCCCCTTGGATTCATGCTCTCAGTTGGCACTCCTCTTCTTGTATCCCTCAACCAGAATTGGCCTTTTCTCTAAGAAATCAGCATCTGGAGACCAATGTGGGTAACACCTTCATCCCCTCCCATCACTTCTGGTACCCTTGCATGCCTGTGGCCTATTCCTTTTGCTGAGGCTCTATTCCTTGCTCTGGCTCTGAGCCTCTGCCAGGAGCATGGCTCTGGGAAGGACCTGGCAGCCATACAGACCTCAGCAGCTTGACAGGGCAAAGTCCCATTTTGGCTGTAGATGCCATGCTCTGCATGAACAGAGAATTTCTTTGTTTCAGGAGCTAAGGTCCTGGCAGACAAGATAAAACTTCTCAGATAAAGAACTTATGTCAGTCTCCACTTGGCTGTTCCTGAGATTTCTGAATGTTTTGGCAAACCAGCCCTCTCCTCAGGACCTGGAAAGCAACTTTTTCACTTTGTAGTACAACCTGCTTTTTTTCCACAGGTTGCCAGTGACCTAATCATGGTGCCGGCTAGTATAAATCTCTGACCTGGCCAGCACGTTACTGCAGCCTGCCAATTACATGTCTGCACTTCATACACAGCTTTATGTCTTAGCTTTTGAACATTTTACACTGAAATAGGGACCTCCAGACTTTACCCCAGAGAACTGGAAAGTTCTGGGCAAATTGATCTGCTGCCTCACCTGCAGCCTTGGTTTCACTGTCAGAGCCAAAACCCAGAGCTGGGTTTCTGTCCATCTGATAGCTCTTAATTCAGACCAAACCCCAGAAGACTCATTGCAAGGCTCCTGTGGGTCAGCGTTGCTGACTGCAACCAAGCACGAAGCAGCCCTTCCCGTGCTACTTAGACAATCAGCGGTTTACAGTTACTCAGATTGATTAACAGCTGCAGCCATGCTCAGCTTTGAAAAAATTACACATCCTGTTTACAGCTTTAGCTGAATGGAGGTGAGAAAGATAAAAGACTTGCTTTCTAAACTACTGATATGTAACCTCAATCTGGCTCAGGAAGGAAAATATCAACAGCTGTGGAGGATGGGATTTTTAATTCCTGGACAAACTACCACTTTTTTTTTTATTTCCCAGCGACACAGCCAATTCACAGCCCATAGTCCCGCAGCAGAGATGCTGTTAAAATGAGGCAGCTTGTGAATCGGCTGGAGGGAGAATAATGAATCTGAGATACTCCCCCAGCCCCTGCTACAGATTTGCTATGTAAATAAAGTAGCTCTGCGTTTCCACTTACACCTCTGTGGAGAAACTAAACCACCACAGTGAGGGCGCGTGAAGGACTTTGTTGACTCTTCAGAGCATTCTGAAGGCAGGTAACTGAAAGCATCAGAGTAGGAGTATTAACAGAAACACAATCAGAGAGTAAGGACGGGATTTGTGAATGATAATACCATAATCAGAAACTGTTCAGTATTACAAAAATATCTTTTGTGAACTTCAGGATTTTATTTTGTAGCATCCACGTTTCTTCCTAATCAGCCAGCAACAGACTACCACAGAAGCAGATCTTCATCTAGTACTTGTTTATTCCTGCTAAAACCCATATGTACATCAGACAAGGGGACTTCAAAGTCAGAACAAGCACTGGAAGATATAAAGTTCACATAAATTAAATTTTTCATCTACTCTAAGGACTGATATAGCTGCATATGATTCAGTTTATCAGTCATGTGCCATCCACACAGTCAAATATGTTGTTTATGTATTAACACAAGAAATTAAAAAAAAAAAAATCACAATGTCTATATTTAAATAGAGACACTTCAGAATAAATAATTAACAGAGGACATGTAGAAATTATTATGTAAATCCTGCTAACCCAACTTTTATTTGAAATCATGCAGCAATGCTTCTATGCTGTGCTTTGGGTGTTAATTACGCCTGGGGAGATGGCAACCTGCGGTGGGAAAGAGAAAGGTGAGCCTGTGTTTGTGGGCGCAGTTAGATGCAGAGCAGAGGTCAGCAGCCAGGGCTCTTGTGTGGCCATCTGGGCAGTTGTCACCACCTCAGAGAAGGAAGTTTGACACAGTCCTCCCTCTGGGCAAGAGATTTCAGTTGCTTTGTGCACTTACTGATACCATATTTGTCAGAGCCTGGCTGCCATCCCTCGCATCCAGGAAAGATCTTCCCTCCTTCCTTACTCCCTGCCCCATGCCTGTCCCTAGGGACTTTGGAGGACCTGCCTGGACCCCTGTGCCAACCATGATACTCCTGCCATCCATCGAGCATCTCCACTCTGGTGGAAAGCAACAGAGCCCATGCTCCTTCTGGTCCAGATCTGAAAAGAGCTGCCGAGGCAGAGAAAGCAGGCAAAGCAAATTGTTGTACTGGGCACCCTGTCACCCTGCATTCCTGACTGAGCAAATAAAGGTTTATGAGTTGCCAAGCAGAGATAACAGGAATTATAGGAAAATGACACACAAGATGAAAGAAAACTGGCAATGAAAATGTGGGATCCTAGCAAAAGGAAATATAGAAACTCCTCAAGAAGGAGCCAAAGTGGTGTTAGGATGCAGGCTTGAAAATTCTGTGGCTAATATCAACAGTATTTCTAGGGATTTGTACAAACCAAACAAGCTATTCCTGCCCCATCCTTTATGTATTATCTCACAAAGGAATAAAAAACAGAATAAAATTATCATGCAAAACAGAATTAAATAAAAGAAAACATTCTCAAAGTTACTTCAATGTGTAAAGATCCTGTGCTTCAATCTAGCTTCTTAAAGCAAGGATGCAGCCTGGAGTTCAATGCTACCAATATATTTATGTATATTTTTGCTAATAAAGATCCTGTACACTGCTGTCAGTAGTGCATTATGCTGAAGGAAAACAATCAAAACACTAGGGTACTCATATTTGTGTATGTGTCTCTCTGTTCTTGAAGAAACTTTGCCAGAGAACACAACTGGGGAATCATGAGTCAACAATCTTTTATATTCACATAATGTCCTTTGGGATTGTGTATGTTCTAGCACAAAGCCATATGGTATGTGATCATGGAGAATCGTTACTATTATATACGGCCACGATTTTGTTTTGATGGATCAACTAAGCATTGTTTGCATTGCAAGCACCATAGAGTCTACATTTCAAGCCAAGTGGCTAAACAAAGCAGTACCGTTTCCCATATGTTATGTGAACTTCATTATCACCCTTCACACTTGGAACTGGAGGTGACATTCTTTTTTGCATGCATTGCTTTTTTGGCATTTTGTATCTAGATCTTCAAAAAGAATGTCATAGCAAAAAAATGTAGGAGGGTCTCTTCCCATCCGCCTCTGAGGACAGAGTCTTGAGAAACAGGATATTGTCCCAAGCAAAGAGAGCAAAGCCTCACCATTCTAGTAAGGAGTAACACAAGAATATGCAGATGGCAACACTAATCCATTGGTTTTGCCAGGAACTGCTCTTGGGCCAATTCTTACACGACGTATCAGCTCTGACTATGCTGTGCAGCATGATGTCTTTGAGTTCAGACATAGTGTACCAGCCAGCCTGACCACTCAGTGTTGGGCTAATTATCCATACCAAAGTAAAACCAAAATCTGTTAGTCATTTTGATGACTGGAACTCAGACACAGATACAGTGGAGAATGAAATTGAGGGAAATGGCAGATTATGGGAGAAAGAAAGAGACAGAATGTCCCAGTGTTACCCCAATCCATGCATATTCTCTGTTCCCTTCTGGTCTTTTGCAGTGATTTACAGCACAGTAGTCCCAAATTTTGCATCAACAGAGTATACCTATGCTGAACTGCATGTAGAGGAGGTATGAATGTGACAGGTTTTCTCACTGAAACAAGTACTGCTGTATAGAATGATAAAAATGAATGCAGAAGAGCTGACTGGGCTTGGGTGAAAAGCTGGTGCTCATTAATACTGTTTTATCAGTAAGACACACACACTTTTGGGTTGTTCACTTAAATACATTTCTCCTCTGTAAGACACAAAAGTGGGTCTCAGCAGCTTGTCTTAAGGCAACCTCAGTGAAGTGAAAGAAGTGACTGGGCAATCCTGAAATTTCCTGGCACAAAGATACCTTTCTGCAAGCTTCCTCTGCCCATCAAAAATCTATCCAGCCTGGAAAGAAAGAATTTAAAGCTATTAAAATTTTCTGGGAGAGAAAATTCAACTAATTTAAAATAGACCCAGAGAATAATTAATGCCACGGCATGATGAATTCAACACATACAATACATACTGGCAAATACTAGTCTCTAGTTAACACTCTGATTGGCTTAAGGCCAGGAAGTTCAACAGACTCATGAATTTTAACTCTTTTCATCTCTGCATTTGTACCAGTATAAAACCTCACATCACGTGAGTACCTCTGCACTATGAGTGCCCGTTGCTTGAAAATGATTGAGAACTGCAAACTTCAGGCTTATAGATATTTGTCCTGTAGATAAGATTGGAAATAGAAATTCTGTGTGGTGGGAAAATTTAATAGCTATCAAGAAGAATATTATTTCGTATTTCAGATTGCATTTGAAAGTCATATCAGTAGAAACCTACTGCTTCTATTTTTCTAACAAAGTAATATTGAACATTTTACCTCCTAATACGTATTTTCAAAGGTTCTCCAGTGGTAGAAAGTGCTTAAATGAAAGTTGTATGAGGCTGCGGACTAGAAGTACTTCAAATACATTTTTCTCCTTCCCATTTAAAGACATGGCTAAGGCTATGAATAAATCATTCCTGGATCTGATTGTTAGTTACAAACAAAATAGGCTTTTCATCCAAGTACACACCGCAAAACCAATCAAGCCCAAAGAATTAATATATGAAATTAACATTCATCATTTCTGGGATACAAACAAATTCCTCTTGGCCACTGACTGAGTCACCCAGAAGAAGAAATGGTACCGGAATTTCTTTATTGCACTTGCAGGAAATATGAGCTGCTTTTCTGTGTATTACATGTGCGTTAGTACTGCCACAACTCTACTCCTTAGGTGGCAGAAGTTGTGAAATCTGCCTAATATGAATGTATCCCTTCAACTTAGCTGACAAAACCCTTAGGTAGCACTTAGGCCAGGGCAAATAAGTCAAGCTGGGGTCTGAAATGCTTTCATCCTTCCCAAAGCCTGTTTAGTTCTCTTAGCTTAGCATTAAACGCGTTTTCCAGACACACTGTGACTACTTAATCAGAGCAACACAATAATATTTCAAGCTTAAGTAGTTCATTGCAGAATCACAGTGTGCCAAGGCTGGGAGATACCTCTGGAGATCATCTAGTCCAATCTCCTTGTTCAAGCATGGTCCCTTATAGCGTGTTGCACAGGATCTTGACCCATGAGTTCTTGACTGGATCCTGACTTATCCCAAGGCAGAGTTCCATGCATTCCAATTGTCCTCTCATCTTTAAAGCTGGAAAATCTCAGACTCTAACACCTGAAGTTTATTTTCCAGCACAGAGGAAAAGCCTTTGTTTTTGCATAGAACTAATGTCTGAGTTGTGTCTGGGAGGATGTTCACAGGGGTAGGTCTCCTACAGCATTGCTTGAAACTATGTCTGGGTAGGATTTGAGACATCTAGCAGGCATCCCCGAGACCTGTAGTAGTCTAACCCTGACTGAAATTGCAGGCTGAGACCTTGCCCTCTCACAGACCATCAGCCAACCTGTCAGTGCTCTAGTCGACATTTCCCAACAGGCTGGCTCTCTGATGCATGAAGTGTGGCTGAGCAAGCTCTATAAATCCCCAGTGATCTACAGTCTCCTGATAGAAACACAGGAACCCTTTATAAGCAGACCCTGGAATAACAAAAGTGACAGGTCTTGATGGCAAGCATTGACTTTAAAAACTACAGCTGGACTCAAGGAAAGCCTCTCCCACCTCCTGCTTTGTTCAGCAAAACAAAGTCAATACTATCTGAAGCTGTGGTTCTGCTATTAAACTTAGGCCACTCGAACACAAAGTGATCTGCCAGGTCTGGCAGCTGTCCAGGGAGCTGCGCTGACCAAATGTACTTCTCATAGTCTGAATGTGCCTGGAGATCCCGTGTGCTTGCTCTGTATTAGGACACAATCTGAATTTACTACTTTCACTGGGATTTTGCCAGTTAGTCTAGTCATAACCTCATCTTCTGATTGAAACTTTCATTAAAATGAAAAATGGTTTAACGGGCAATGATTTATGGGACAAAAATGTGAAAAATGTGATCTTTTGCTCTCCTGCAAAATACAACATGAAAGTGAGAATGAGCTGATGAGCGCAGGCTGTTCCCAGCCTGGAAATTCAGGATTTCAGGCCATCTAAGAGAACAGTAGTGGAAAGGAAGACAACTAACTTATTAAAATAGCATATGGATCAGAAGGGTTTTTACTCTGAAAGGGCAGAGTAGCAAGACTCTTTTCTAGGCTGCATCTGTAGGCATGTCTTGTGAGAACAAGTGGGCACTCTAGTTCCTAGACCCTTGAAATCCGTTATATTTCTACAGTTTGCTGATACATGTAACCAGACCTGGTGGAAGTTTTTCCATGGAGACAATTTTACATGGGAAAAGACTGTTACTGGGACAACTTCAGAAAGAAACTTGGTACATTTCTGGCAGAGGACTGCTTATTTGTCAATTTACCCCCCCTATGCTATGCAGGTTTTTCTGTACATGTCCTGGTGGTCTAGTAGTGGGCTCCCTGGCAATCTCCCTGCCGATCCATCAGTTTGGTTTCTCAGACTCCAGGTTCTGCTGTTCCCTGTACCACTTGGGAACAAGAGTAGCTGCTAGAGTTTTTCTGAGACTTTGGGGGTCCACTTCCCAGGTATCTGACTTGTCAACTAACCATCTTCCAATCATCTCTCCTATCTTGAGAAGCAAGACAGTGTGAAGGCAGGCAGCCTGTCTGCCTACAAACCCAGCAGGAGCAGCAAAGAGAGCAGAACAGTTCATTTTTTCTCTCATTACACAGAATTTCCTGGAAATCCCCCCATGTTGGGAAATAAACCCCAAAGTCTGTCCTTTGACATATTGTCCTTGCTCAAAACAAAGCCCTTTTTACAATACAGCAATGTTTCTCAGGAAGAGATTCTCATTTTGCCAGCACCACGGATGGGACCACTTGTTAATTTCATTTCAGATGGGAGCCAAATACACATTCTCTCTCCTCTGAAGTGTGCACACAAAGGAAGGGTGAGGAAAGCAGGGCTAACTTCAGCTTTTAATTTCTTCAGAGCTCTGTTCTATTCCTTAAGGAAAAAATGCCAAGGATGAGTTTGGGAGTCTCAGGCATGTTATTTAAGGCTTTTTTTTTAGTTTTTTTTCCCCTCAAAATAGAGACTAGACCAGTCCTTTTTGCTTGCAAAGGCAGAGGAGGACAAGCATCTAGAGGAAAGGCTAAGAGACCAAGGAAAGCTCAGAATATTTTTTTCAGTTGGGAAGTTTTTCCAGCTGAATGTTAGTGAAGGGGTTTGGATTGGACAGGAAGTGGCTGTAGCAACTTGATTTCATTTTATATATCCTTTTTATAGAAACGTCTCTTTTCTATCACACAGAAGGGTAGTTTTATGGGCAAGGCACTTCAGTGGGTTATCTGACTTCAGGGACTCATGAACTTGGACTTAGCATCATTAATCCTTTCTGATTTGGCTATAGCTTTTTCTACCATATAAGGCCTTGGTAATGCTAATCAGACCAAAACAAATATCTAAAATTAACAATTTAACTGGACTCATTTTCTGGATATAATTTCCTCTGCTCCATTTAGAGAAAATACAGAGTATATATGTTTCTAGTGAATCTTAGGGAAGGTTGGGACTTGAAGCTCTTGTATCTTTCACATAATTTGGCAACCCACTGGAAAGGAATTTGGAAAAAGCACTACAAGAGGAAACCTCACCCTTCCTACAGGTTTCCCTCTGGGAGAAAGCTATTTCCCTTCCTCATTACATTTTTTATAGGTGTCTTCTTAGGTAATGTATTAACTATGCACAATAAATATGAAATGCATAGGGATGTTGCTTGATGTTGGTTCCAGTTGTCATTTATTAACTTTAAAATGTTTTTCCAGTCTGTCTGCCAAAGGACTATGTAGGATGATCATGGTTTGTGCATACTATGACATATATAAAGGGTGTGCAACTTAATTATCCTTAGTGAACATCCTCACTTTGAAGAAAAATGCCTTAAATCTCCAGTTTCCTCCGCCCAACTGTATTTGTTTTTACATCATCCTTATAGTCTTTATTTTATTCACAGTACAGTAGATTATTCCGACTGTTCTCAGCATGCAGGTCATTTTATAAGGTGCTTAAAAGTGAGATAATAAAGAAGATTATTTGTATTAACATACTGACTGGCAATATAGAAAGTGCAAAAGTATAAAGTATTTCCAAAGAAGAATAATAAAATGATATGAAATTTTTATCTTATTACAAACTATCTTATTACACAACTTTGTTTTCTTAAGCAACTTCAGTATAGCTTACTACTATGAAATCCAAAAAACTGCAGTGAATGAAAAAAGTTGTCCTACTCAAGACAGAAGAAGGTAATTCTCATTTACTGGGTCCCACAGCTTCACATCATGCTTCACTTGAATATATTCTCTGTTATGACTTCATGGGTGGGAATGAAGAGGAAGAATGGGTAAAAGGAAACATACCACCCTGTCAAACCACTGATCACGGCGTTTTCAGCTAGAGGAGGAAAAAAAGCTCCTTCCAACTGTATTTTTCATAGCCCAGGATCACACATGGTGGAAGGCATTTAGTTCATTTTTTCAGCTTCTATTTCCTTTCTTCAAGATGCCTTTTTATCTACAGTTTTGGAGAGCATGTTTTATATTCATTAGGCGAAGTTCGCCCCTGGTGTAACCCTAGCCAAATGTGTGGAGCTGGGCCAGGAACAATTTCAGCCCCTGGTCTCCCTCTTTCGGGGATCATTACCACCTGAAACCAGGATCCTCCCACAAGGCACAGCCTTTGGGGCGGCTAGTCAGCATGCACAGGCGTGAGGCAACACTTTCTGCCCTGGGATTGGTAGCTGCCTGTGAGTCCTGTCTACAAATTGGTAAAATGAGATACCTCTGGGTGTTGTGGGAGAATAAACTATATACAAACACTTCTCGCTTCCAAAATGAGCATTTAACTGGCAAGTTTAGGGGCAGGTGCTGCCCTTGGAAAGCAAAAAGTGCTTAATTCACTCATTTTGGCAGGTCTCTGTGTAGAGGCACGGAAGCAGATCCACAGCTACATTACTAGGTGTTGTTACTTTTCACAGCTCACCTTGCAAGTCAGCTGCAGGCTGAGTTTGCCATTACAGGCTCTGCAAACAAGTGGGAAATACTCAAAAAGCATTCCAGTGAGCCCTGAATTTGGGTCTGAATTTAAGCTATAACTGCCTTTTCTTATTTACTGTCTCCCTGGGCCTTAACATCATGGATGGAATGTGCCACCAAGATTTGGCAGCGTGTGAGCTCACTCCCTGTAGGAGCAGGGCACAGCCTGGCTGTACAATTGCAGTCAAGTAGAAACACACGTGGTGATGTTTGTAGATGATCAGAAGTCTTCTTTCATGTAGAGACTAAAAAAGTTTTGGATTAACAGGGCTTTAGGACTAATAAAGCTCAGAACTTTTAAATCCTCTCTCTTTTTTTTTTTCAAATTAAAACAAGGCGCAGAAAATTCAGGTTAACTTTTATCCTTCACTTTTATTGTTATTAATTGCCACATGAAAAGCCTGAAACAATGGGGAAAATGCTTACTTCAGATACTCTGCAGTTTTTCCTCTGGCCTTAAGAAAATTCTATAATTATTTTCTTCTGTCAATTCCACTGCTCAGAGAAATATTTTGCAATAATATCTGAGGTCCCTGTACTTGACAGAGCTGATGAGAGAAACAGCAGCCAGAAGCCTACAGTAGGTCTCCTCGAATGGCCGGTCCTGCAGTGGGGGGAGGTAGCCTTTACATGAAAGCTGCATAAAAAAATCAGAAAATGCTATGTTGAAGAATACAATATTAAACTCCTCATTTTTTTTTCCTGTTCCTTTCCATATCATGCGAGTTCCCTCAGTCTGAATGAACACAGCCAAACTGCAGTATTTGGTGCTACATTAATATAAGGCCTTTGGAGGGAAAAAAAGTCAGAGATTAAACTCATCTGAATACTATCTGTGTGAATGAGGAATGGCTCTTTGAAAATGAATACAGATGTGAAACAAAAATGAAGTTATTGTGGCTAACATACCTAGTCCAAGGGTCAATTGCCTTTCTCACAGGAGGAACCTCATCAAACTTAACAGGAGAGTCAGGCCAGAGTCAGGCCAACATACTGTTTCAAAGCTCATGACTTCAGATAAAACTAAAATCTGTACATAATTGTTTTTTGTTTTTTGGGTTTTTTTACAGCAAGGGACTAATGCATTTATACAAAGTCCTGATGAGTGAGGGAACAAGAAATTTGTACAGTGACACTTACATGCTGTTGACATTAACATCAGTAAAAGCTGAAGTGACATTCCTTGATTGGACTGCTAGAAAAAGGTGGCAATTATCTCACTGAATGTCTTCTCCCCCTGCCTCCATCTAAAGTGAAGTAAAAAGAACACCTTCCTTGGCATTGAATACATAACCTGGAAGCCAAGCCAGCAGGCAATTTACTTCCTCCATCCTCCAGAACCATTACTTAATTTACAGACAATAATAAATTAGGAAGGGCTGGAGGCACTTGGGAGTGTAGGATCAGAATACAGTGTGATATTGGCCTTTTGGAAAAAAGATCTGAAATTATGCAGGTTCTAGCAAAGCTGGGAGGTGAACATGAGTCAGTGCTGCTGCATAGCTGTGGAGAAACCCACCACCACAGTGGAATGTCAAATTATGAGTGCCACATTTAAGATGCACCAAACCATGTCTTCAGCCTACTCAACACTGACATCGTATGTAGTGGTGTAACCTTCTGGGAGCACTGAACTTCCAAAAAGGGTAACATGGGATTGGAGAAAGTGCAGAAAAAAAACCCAAAAACTAATAGAGGTCCAGAAAACATGACCTAGGAAGGTGGATTGAAAGACCTGGTGTTTTTTAGACTCAAAATAGCAATTGCCAAGTATGTAGAAGATTGCTACAGAAAGAAGGTAATTAATTATGCCCTGCGCCTAATGCATTAAGACAGAGAGTAATGGTTTAAATTACACCAAGGGGATTTACAACCTGGGTAGGCTGTGGAATCTCTGTCACCAGAGGTTTTGAGGAACAGTTTAGACAAACATCTGTCAAGAATGATTTAGAAGTAGCTAGTTTGGGCTAGCAGGCACATCTTTGGAGGTGACTTCTCAAGGGCTTGTCTTTCTTCTGTGACTGGAAGAGGGAATCAACACAATTTCCACATTATCTTACAATATTTTTCAGCTCAGAGCAGATTTTTGTCCAGTAACAAACAAGACAAACAAACCTCAACAAATCACAAACTGTCTGTTGTTTGAACAGAAGGGAAGGCATTTGTTTTCATTAACTACGACAGTGCAAATATTTCATTGTGGGCTGTTTAACTTTGGCCACAACATGAAATTAATCTGGAAATTCTTAATCTGGGAACAGAATTTATATAACTTTATGTTAAATGAAATTCATCATAGTTATATTCTGCTCATTCATTTACTTGGTGTTTGGTCCGGTGCTTTCTTTTTAGAAACCTTTGGCTTTCATGAAAATATATATGAGAAAGGCATTCAGTTAAAAACTGCCTTTTGGATTAAGATTTTTTTTTCAGGTAAACATACAATGTTCATGTCAAAAATATAAAGATTTAACATAAAAGAGTTAACATAGAACTTGCTTGCCCTCAATATCTTCTCTAGGCCTCCTCAGGTCTATACAGCTTTCTGAGCTTACACTGTTTCAGCACCAAAAATTTGTTACTAATAGAAGTATATTAATGTCCCTTGAAAGTTATTAAAATTCCTGAGACAGAGTCTGCTCCCAGCAGCATCCTGTTCATATAAGTAGGCAGAATTACTCTTCCTTTACTGAAGTGCAGAATTCTGAAGAACAAAATTTGGTTTAAGACATCAATGGATCGGGGGTAGAAGCCCAGTTTGGACAATAAGAGAAAAAGTAGTGTCTCCCAGAGTGACATCTTACTATCCTTAAATAAGATTACTCTTTTAAACTTGGAATGCATTTTAGAACTCTCACTTGTGCACTGAAGGAAAGCATCCTAAATTATATTAATAGCCATTTCATATCACATTTATTTAATTTCTATTTGTCAGGCACACCTCAACATTTTTTTTAATTGTTTTCTGCAATTTTTGCTTATATAGTTTCTCCCTGCAATAAAGTACCATAAAACAAACAGATCTGTTCATTGTTTAAAAGGGAAAATATGATTCACAACACAGTTTTGAAAAGATAATTAGGTATGATTACAAGAGACAATAATGAAAAAAAATAGGTGCTGCTGACTACCTTACAGTCCAAAGGTATAGTGCTTCTGTGGGTACAGCATTATGTTGAAGAGTAATCTTTTATGAGTTTAACTCTTCAGTCTCCTATGTCCTTCTGTCAAACAGTGATTATGGAATTTTAAAATATAATATTATAAGATGATAGCACCACCCAGAACTGATTTTTTTCTTTTATTGCACATTAGAAAACCTGCTTTCAAGTGTTTCATTTTGCCAGACTTGAACTGTGTCAGCTAAAGTTTTCCATTCTCAAAACCACAAGCATTCAAGCATTTCTGAGGAGCCTGGGGGGGAGGAGAAGGGAGAGGGAGGAATCTTTTTCTTTTTCTTTTTTTTTTTTTAGTTTTTTAACATATGAAAAAATGGAAAGGAATTTCAATTTGAAAAGTTCTAGTGCCTGTGTGGTAGGACAAATTCTGTCACTCTCTGAGGGAAAAAGGGTTAACAAATTCTTGGGCTACCAAAGAGCTGCACATCTGCAAGACCTGAACCGATGAGAGTCTCTATTCAGCATGAGTTGATGATGCTGTGGTCATGGCCAAAGTGCCCTAAAGGGCTTTTCTGTCCAGCAAAAGTCCTTAAAGAAAGTAACCAAAAAGGACCAGACCCTGAGTCTCATTTTAAGGAAAAAGAGATAATACCTTAGATTTGGAAGAGGAGCTCCTCCTGCAGAGATAAAACTAGCCCAAGATTAAGAGGGGGTTTTGGGATACACACTGGCTGACTGGGGACTGACAACTGTTACTCCTAGAAGTGAGATCTAGAAAATGGAAGCCTTTATTTTTTTACTTCAGTCCCATAGGCATTGTGACAACCTCCATGCTTGCAGCAAGAAGCTTTTCTGAAGAAGCAAGAGCTCTGCCTTGACCCTTGAGAATGTTATAATTCTTTTTAAAACAAAATGTGGCTCTTTTTAAAATACAGTTATAGTGATTACACTTTACACCTCCACAGGAGATGTTTCAAGCTCTCCAAAGGGTTGTAACCCAGGCCTCAGGAATGCTTTCCTTGAAAATAGAGCTATGGGCCACTTTATTTTTCTGTATTTAAGTAGTGGCTCTTGGTGTGGAGTTTAAAGCATGCAGATGAGAATGTTAACTAAATGAAGTTTGAAGAAGACCATCCTGAAGATTCCTGTAGTAGAGATTCCAATCTCAATGATATTTCATGAGCGTCGTGTACCAGTATGAGTACGCAGCTACAGTGCAGAAGGCGATCTCTTGGTTAACCTGATCTTGAACTGAAAAAGCACTCAGGTGGATTATTCCATGTTTGTTTTGATCATAGCAGGCCCAACGCTGATATTCAGACTCCTGCTGAGTATAATCCAGCTGCACTACACTTCTGTAGTCATTGATGAAACTGTTGTGTTGAGGAAAATATCTGCATATGATATATTGTGACAGCATATGATTAATTTCCATACTAAAAAACAGCTAAGGGCTTTTCAAAAGAATATTTGACACAGAAACTAAACAACTTATAGAAATATCTTGATTTATTAATACTAAATATTATACGTACCAATTGGGGATGTCTATTAAATACAACATTCTTTACTGAAAGTGATCTGGACATACTGACTGATGTGAAAGTGGTAGCTGGAATTCCATTTTTTCCTATTCTTTTTTTATAAAGTAATCTGACTAACAATGTTGAGTGATTCTGTTCTGGCAAGTTTAACTGAAATGGCAGCACAATTTTGCAAATAAAAGAAAAAATTCTCTCCTTCCATTGATCACAAAGATGCTCTTACTCTTACCTAGAGTCAATGAACACTTAGAATGCCTAGTTTTATAAAAAAAGTTTTCTAACAAATCTTTGCTAAGATCAAGACAAACAAACTGAGAAGAATACAAGAAATAAACTTTTTTTTTTTTCCTATAACTTTATTTTCACATTACTTAGGGGTTTGGGGCTTTTTTTGCAAGTATTCAAACAGTTATTAAAAGACAGAAATAGTTTCTTTACATTTAAAGCTGTTTCAGTAATATCAGACTACAGCAATCAAGTAATATTTTGAAAGTGAAGATCTTTTTCATATATTCCCTAAGAAACTTGGAGAAGGTAGTATAAAGGGCAAACTAGTTAAATTCTGCTTTCAAACAACATCCATGCTGATTCCAGTAACCCCAAATAAGTATAACAGAAGGACTGTTGTGGCATTTCAGAAAGATATACAATCATTCCCTCTTTCAGATTAATTTAAATATTTGGCAGATCTAGTTTTAAAAAGGGAACAATTGCCATTTTAACTGCATCTTCAATCTAAAAAGCTCTCACTCTAGCAAAGCACTACAGAACACACCTAACTGTAACCACCCAGGAAGTTCTCTGAAAGCCACTTTTGTGGTGATTTGCTAGAATGAAGTCAGAATGAATAGCCACTTTCTTTTCTTGGTCTTTTGCCCTTACGTTTCCAATAAAGGTAAAAAGTTGTACAATAGAAGAACTGTGAGAACAGATTGAGGAACCCACAGAAAACAAAGTCAGAAGAAAACTGTAGCTTAAGAGGGAATATTATGCTGCTTGCCTATGGCCAGTTACCAGTCTCCTTTCTCTCAGCAAGTCGTTACTTTTCAGAGCACCAGGGCCAAAGCTCCACAGGGTGGGAAATATCAGGGTAGGAACAATTGGAGTTTGCCATCCAAGGTGGCTGTGGTGAGCTGCAGTTCAAAAGAGAAGAACATATGACTTTAATAAAGGTCTTTCCAGTGAGTGAAGTTTGCTTTAGGACAACAAACTGAATGAAGATCATTAAGAAGATATTTAAATTACTTCTATGTTAAGAGGTCCAGAATTCATTTCAAAAAAGGAACTTAACCTATAGACTTTTCTCAACCAAGCTAATCTGAATATTCCATTTTACTTAGATTTTTCTTTTCCAACTATTTTTAAATTTTTGTCAACATCCGCTAACACATTGACAGTCTGTAAAACCAAAGCATATGTTTAAACCACATAGAAAGTCAAACAGACTTCACTGTGAATGATTCAAGAAGGGAGCATGGAAGAAATAAGAAAGATCTGGAATAAATGAAATCGGAAAATACTGTGAATTGAATACCAGAAAATGCATTTTTTCTGATTTTTATTGGTGTTAAATGTAGTATAAGAATTTCCTTTGTAAGAAAGTATGTTGAAAAAGGCCACAAAGCTTTAGGAAGAAAGCAAGCCTCAAAGACATGCATAATGAGCCTTCAAATGCATTAGCTTTCTTTTACCAGTCTCAACAAATTTTCATTATAAAATAAAAGCAAATAGTTTTTCTGCAATTACATCTACAAACAAGCACTTGAAAACCTGCTGTAGCTTAGAAAGTGATAATCTAAAAGTGACATCTTTTATTTAAGATGTTTACTCCTTGCATATTAGGATTCATACCAGCATCAAAAATCTGAAGACCTGGAGCTAAAAATGTATCACATGTTCTAACTGTGTCTCTTGTTCTTCATCTGGTTAGCTTTTCTCAAACTTATTTTTCTTGATCTGTTCTTTGTTTGACATGTTTACTTGTTTGTTTCCTTCCTTTGGATAAAGTGGCTTTGTGGTCAATAAATTATCTTCTTGGCTTTGTACTCCCTACTTTAAAATCTACAATGGAGAATTCTTATAATCTTTCACAACTGTTATCTCCCAAGGCAGTGAATTTTTTCTCTTATTTTCTTCTTTCTCACACTCATAATAATCTTAAAGTACAGACTACCCAGAACTGTCCAATCTAATTCTTCCAACTGTATTTTTAGCAGTTATCCAAGACTATTACATATTTCCAAAGACTTCTATTAGTCATTATCTACCTCTGTAACTTATTATTAGAAGGATGATATATCTATAAAATATCAAAGTAACGTATCCTTTTGAAATTTCTGTAGCCATTTAACTAGTGAGGAAAACAGAAAATGCTTTTGGTATTTCACTTTATGACAAAAGAACTGGCCTAACTTGAGAAATTAGAGATGGATTCTCCATTCTAACTGAATATACATTATTACAGGTGATAGTATAGAAACTTTGTTTAGTTTTCAATTGAAAATAAAATTAGTGTAAACAAACAATTTTTACAAGACTTATGGAGATTGTCTGATCCTTATTCCTGCTCTAGATGCTACTACTGAAAACATTAAAAGAGCTTAATTATGACTTTGTCTGGAAAAAATATTGAAAAACTACAAGGAAATTTCACATTTTTTCCAGTATTCCACTGCTCTCCTAGTGCCTTTTGTTCTTTCCTAATATCCAACCTGAACCTCAAAACTGGCAATGTTTTGTTAATCTCTCTTGTACTGAAACACTGCTTGCCTTCCACCTGTTAAATGTAAATGCATTTCCTACACTACTACTACATTCTTCTTCCAGAGTCCTTCTGCTTTTATTATCCATTAAAATTGACCTTTGTACCTAACCACCATCCACACTTTTAACACCAAACCACAGATTCATTGAAACATTGGCTGAACTAAAAATGCCTATTCTGGCTTTCAGATTTCTTTTTGGTCACATGCTCTAAACCACTGATTTTCTGACAAGTCGTCTTTTTTTCTCCTCCTCTTTGAACCTGCTTTGCTCTGCCCTTTCACTGCATCATTCTCCTGAGAGGTGTTACACTCAGTGTCTTGCCATGGACAAAGGAATATAACTTATATACAGAGCTAACTTTTTTTTTTTTTTTCAGTCCAACCGATGTTTCAAAAGTCTAATTAAAAGTAAATAATTAGTAGACAGTTAAAATGACACTCAAGATCCAAAAATTGCCTAATTGTTGCAAAAAAGTTTCATCAAAAATAGTTTTAATGGTGTCAGTGAGTTATTAGCATCCTGAGCTCTTCCCTGGGAGATCCTGAGTTTTTCCATGGGATAAGTACACTGTAGATGGTGGGGATTTTCTTCCTCCTCAGACTTGCATTCCCTTGGGTGATTTTTAGATATTACAGGGCTTAATGTAGACTAGCTCTGCTCTGGTCCTGTGGATAAAAAGTGTTAGCACACAGCGTGTATCCCAGGAGTCCATCTTTTGGTTTGACCTGATCATAGATAAATCCAACCACATCCTCAGTGAGTGTACAGTAATGAGAAGCTGAGTTGGATAAGTAGGGACAAATTGGAGATTCGCTTCAAAAGCACATTTCTGATCCAAGCTAAATTGTTAATACACACTCACAGAGTTATTTTAAAATAAATTTCTTCAGATTTTAAAATAAATTTCTTTCCTTGATGAATATTAAAAAAATCATTTTTCTGCATCTTGATGTTTCATAGAAGTGTCATCCAAAACCTAACCTTAAGTTTTAAAACCTTTGTTCCGTTATGACTCAGATTAAATTAATCTATTCTGGACAGATGTTCCTGGAATCTCCTGGGCAATTTCTCCAAGGTACCATATTTTTAAATGTATTACCCATTTCACCACCTGCATTTTTTGTTATCAGCTTTCAGTAAGTATTATTTATGTGCTCAAAAAAAGTAAAATTCTCATCTTTCTTTAACATGACGTTTTTATAGACAAGTAAAATCAGTAACTCCCAATAAGTACTTTGAGCTGTGAAATTTACTTGACCAAAATATGAGAAGTAATCTTAAATCTGTTTTCTTGCTTCTATACTGACATTCAGAAATCTTTTTCATTTAAATCTTACATAGATAAAGGAACCTGGTAGGAATAAGCTACCCCAAATAACTACAAACTCCTGTAATGGATCCAATTAGTTTGTCTTTGCCTTCTCAAACATAGATAAATATCTGTGTAAGTATATAAAAATCCTCAATCAGCAATATAATAAAAAAAACAAATTAAATCATAATCAAAAAGAATATAAACAATTTCATATTTTTGTGCCTCTGGAGTTACTGAAGAAAGAAATTCATGACAGAAAGTGTTTATATTATTTATATCTTCCACTATTGGAAGATAGGTCAACACCACAGCAATGCCAACAGTCTGAGGATTGATGTGATGCAGAATAGGATTTTATGGAAAGCTTTGCACATTTTCCAGCTTTAAGATACAAGCCAACACTTGTTAAGTCCAGCAAGAGAGTTTCCTCTAACTTCAAGGGACAATGAATCAGATCTTCATGTAAAAACACAGTAAGTGGAACAACATGTTAACTTAGAGTTACTCTTCACAATTCATAGCAATCAAAAAAAAATCTAGTTTCACTGCTTGCTCCTGTGCTATTAATGACAACTTCCATAGTGCCCCACATGTTGTTTTTCTTTTAATAGGCCATATTAAATATTTCCATTCCAGGAAGGATGCATTTTGGCAATAGACTCTCAACTGCAGAGCACTAAGACAAAGTAGTGGTAAATGTTCCTTACGCAACTAAATACATATCACTACATCAAATCCCAGCTGCTAGAATACAAATGAAAAGAGACAACTTAAAAAATAACTGAAAATAAAAATTAGTCAGACAATGCAAGGATGGGGTGAGCAGTGGTGACATTGGAGAATGGTTCAATAAATATAACATTCGTGTTCCAAGCACTCTCATATATGAAGTGGTTTTTGGCAAGAGAACTACTGGGAGAATATCTCATACAAAATTTGTATCATGAACCTAAATAAATTATTAATTATTTATTCTTTAGTGTGAGCTTTGCTCACTACAGATGCTCTCTTTTTCCAAACTCTTTTTTTATAATGAAGCTTGAGCTTTATGACATCATACCTGTCTTCATGTCAAAAATTATTATTGTTTTTGTTATTGAATTCACAACAAGTAGAAAGATTAAATGTAAAAGAACAGTAACTTTGAAACCCCCAAACATCTGAGCAATGAAAACTGAACTTAGGAAAGAACTCATTAACTACAATTGTATTTTCATACATAAAATAAGCATAAAGCTCTCTCTCAACAGACACTCCACCCTGATTAATACTTTAGGGGATTGCTCGCAGAATGTATAGAGACCAACACTTTGAGGCAGCTAATTCTGTTTCAGGTTAGTATTTATCAAATACTGTGCACTACTCGCCTTGAAATGGAAACAGGTGGCTCACTCTGCCATTGGGAATGTGTTTGAACTGTGTAAAGAAAAATCACAAGTGACAATACTGAGGAAAGAGGTGTGAGACTAGAGGATGAACTACAATTTTCTGTTCCAGAAAGGATACACTCGGGATAGGGCCAAGATAGTAAAGCACAGCAATAAAGGAAAGTGCAATTCACCACTTTGCATGTTCTGGGATTAAAAAGGAAAATTTTCTACAAAGCACATCTCTTGTAACAAGAGAACACCACACTTCACCTCCCATACCACAGCGGTATTTTACATGTCATTTTAGACACATAGCTTAGTCCCTTGCTTTGGAATCACAGTTAACATTCTTAAACAATTTTCACTATAAAATATATTTTTTTATTTGTTATTGTAATCAAAAGGCAACAGCAATGGAAGTAGTTAAATATACTATATATAAATTCTTAAAGTAGACTTACATCAGAATTATCCAGTCCTTTTAAATGCACATCTTATATTTTTCACTTTTAATTGAAAACATACATTGATGTATTACTCAGTTTATCTACAAGAAAAAAAAAATACTGCTCTGGCAAATTTTCGTCAACTTATTTAGATCCAGAATAAAATAATAGTGAGAAAATCAATATTGCCATTAATGTGTTTCGATGCATTCAACATTATTTAAATTTCTAAGCAGGCCCCCATATCTAAGGCAGGGATTTTATCCTTTAGTATAATAAAGGCAAAACCAGGTAACTTCTTGGGGGCCAGGACTGTAATCAAGATCTTTAACTTACAGTACATATATGTAAACCACTTCATCAGTTGTTCTGACTTCTTTTGAAGGCTACATTTATACAGAAATGTAACGGTAACTTCAGAGGACTAAACTATATAAATGTACTTCCATTAGACTAGTTAGCAAGCTTCCTACAAAATTAAGAGTTTGAAGCTTTATGACTTATTTGAAAAACAGAACTGCAGTAGCTTGGAAAGGCAAAGGGGAAACACATCTCAGACAACAAAAACTTATAGCAAGGACATTTCTAATTTCTGCAGAGTGGCAGGTTTCAGTCCAGCTTGGCCAACATTCAATACAACCCCCTGCATCCCTGAGAACCTAACAGGGGCTCTTGCCATGCATCACTGAGATGGTGGGATACCCATCTTAGGGTGCACACAGCCCCAAATTACATTATAGTCCACACTGGTTCTTATAGGAGAGGACAGATGTGCCACCTGGTTGCTGTCCACATGTCTGACTGTAGCACAGCAGCACAGCAATCCACACTGGTCTGGGAATCTACACACAGTGCATCTAATTCATGCTCAAGGGACCCACTGACAAATTTAGCCTAGAGCAAGGGCTTCTGGAGGGGCATAGAGAAAGCAGCATAACTCTACCAGTGCTTGAGACAAAGTAGCTGCAAGTAGCATTAAAAAAACAAAATTTTTTCCCTCATCATGTGAGAACTGACAGAAGAGATTTTTTTGGTTTACTCTTATCAGTGATGCATTTTGTAACATGTTATTCCACACATATCATTTCTAAAATTGCTAAATATGGAAAAAGAGTTCTTGGCTTCCACATACAACAAAGTCATCCCTCCTTGGCAAAGATTAGCTTGTGTTTGCATCAGGTCTCTTGGATTCAAGTAAAAGACACTATTTCTTGAGGTCAGTAAAGCATTTCTTGAAATGGAATGCCCAAAACTGGCTACAGTGCCCCATGTGATGACTTCATAGCATTTATGTAGGTTGGACAAACTCCAAAAATTGTTTGCTGTCTCACATTAATATGGTGTCATTCCTCATTTGATGCACTTAGTACAAAACCTGGCAACAGGAGGTATGACTTCATGTGCCAATTATGACCATATTTTAAGGAGAAGTTTTCTAATTTGCCTTAATAAGGGGTATCATGCTACTCACTTCAAGATATTTCAATTTTATTTCCACCACAGATAAAAGAATTTCTATGCATCATTACCAATACTAATTCTTCCTTGGCTCCCATTTTCTTTCCATTTTGTCAACATCAATGAGAAATGAACAGAATTCTTTTAGACTTTTCAGTTACACTACATAATCTTCATCTCGTAATCCTCACAATACCTCACAGATTTTCTTGCTTCTTTTCACATTTATAGCTAAATATAATTTTATTCTTGCAATATTGGGACTTTTTTAAAAAAAATTAATTTACCTTGACCTGTCACAGAACCATAGAAAAGGGTGGGTTGGAAGGGACCTTTAAAGGTCATCTAGTCCAACTCCCCTGCAAAGAGCAGGGACATCTGCAATTAGGTCAGGTTGCTCAGAGCCCGATCCAACCTAATCCTGAATGTTTCCAGGGATGGAATATCTACCATGTCTCCGGGTAACCTGTTCCACTGTGTGACCACACGTGCTGAAAAAAATTCTGCCTTATATCCAGTGCCATCTTGCTCTGTATGATATGATGTTCCTAAAAGAATGGACTTCAAGAAGAAAGCAAAAATGGGAGAATAGTTTCTCAACAGATCAACCTGTTGCACTGTGCACACAGATTACAAACAAAAATGCTGAGAGAAAAAAGAAAGCGAAAAGAGACAGAAGGCAGGAAAGTGATACTAGCCATGCCCATGTCCGAGGAAGCAGTAGGATATATATGCTCAAATCTCCTTCAAGTGCTGATGGAACACTCACCCATTTTGTAAATGCATGTATGTGCTCTCATTGGAAAAAAGGGCAACATGCCGTGTACATTTCCTTTTCTACTATAACCTTGCTTTTATAACCTGGTAAAATCATACCATATGTTAACAATGTATGTTTATATGGTCATATATACATGAATTCATATCCATGCACATATATTTAAGTTTATTTTTACTTTTTTTCAGACTTTGGAAGTTTTATGTACTGGTTGCATTCCACATAAAGAACACCTCAGAGACTCTCTTACTGAACCAACAAAGGTCAGAAAAAATGCATTTAAACAACTGTGCTATATTAATATTACCATGTCTTTATAAATATACATCAATTAACATATAAAAACACATGACCATGTAAAATACAGCTGGTTTGCCTCAGGATATTATACTGAGGAGATTAAAAATGTCCTCATTGGTTCATGTACATAAAAGCAGTAGAATGATTACATCTTTCCATTGCTAAAATAACATAAGTAAAACCTATACTATTTGTTCAGAATTTACAGTATCTAAACAGCCTGTGAGCACTGAAATCTGAGGTTTCCTTTGAGAGTTCATCCTCAGAGTCAGTGCTTCTTTGCTTTTCATAAAAAGCTGAAGAATGTCCAGGTCCTTGCATGGAACATGGAATAAAAAGATTATTCTAGATGAAGAAATGTTTCATATATTATCAAGATCCATTCTGTAACTAAAAGCTTTTCTGTCTCTACACCTCCAATTAGAAGTCTGTTCCAGGTCCCCACTCATTTGACTATTGGGCAGGAAACTAGGAAAGAGGTTTCAGATTTTTCCATGATTGCTGTTTCTAAGTAATTCTTTTGTAAAGTGTCATGGCTACTAAGAATTCCACATATTCCACAATATGTCACAATTCCATTCATAATTGCCTTGCTCAAGTTCTGTGCAGCAGACACAAATTTTTACAAATCTGAGGACAGTTGCTAGCTTGGTTGTTAATTTTTTCAGCCACATATCCACACGTTGTCTCTTACCTATGCCACTTTAAATGTAGAGCACTGTAATAAAGGGCTTGTCATAATTACAGTATATTGAAGGCAATCTTGAAGCAGTCAGACTGCTGTCAGGTTGCCCAGAGAGACGTCATTGGAGATACTCAAAAGCTGACTGGGCATGGTCCTGAGCAACCTGCTCTGGGTGGCCCTGCTTGAGCAAGGGTGTTGAGCAAGGACTAGATGATCTCCAGATGTCTCTTCCAACCTCAACCACTCTGTGACTCTCTAATATCAGGAGGAGGGATCTGAAGATGCTGCATGATGAGCAACAACAAAGGGCAAGCAGAGAACATTATTGGCCTCAATCGTTATTACATGGGAAAGAGAGATGCCAAAGGTAGTCAGATTCTTGGGTACATTAAAGCAAAATTCAATTAAATTCTAAAGAATGAGAATATATAATTAGCAGTATGAAAATGTCTAGCAAACCATTTTTTTAAATGTAGAAAATACTTTTACTATATTCTTACAATAGCACTTTTTGTGTCTGCAAAGTACTCTTAGAACTCACATGGCTGGACAAATGATCAGGAATGGTTTCCAGATCATTTTCTTTAATGATGGGTTTGAAACAATTTAAGTGTAATCTCAGACATTCTTTAAAATACCGCCTTAATCTCTGAGGCTGCTAATGTTTGTGTGACATCATTGTCATTACAATCCTGTCTCCTCGCTCCATAATGAGAAAAACTGAGGGAAACATGAAAAAGAGTTTTTACTAGCATCCTACTCAGGTGTATTATTTCAAATTCCACTTCAAAATCTGGACATTAGCTCACAGCAAAATACATTAACAACCCCAAATTCTTTCATGCACACCTAAGCACACAAGCACAGTCAGGCAGTCCCCTTCAAAGTAGTTGTTTTATACCACTAATTATCCTTGATACACCAGAGGAATGCATTTTTCTTCCTAAAACTGAAGCATCTATCAGAACTTAATAGGCTAACATTTCTTCTTTCGTTAGTCCACATTCAAGTAACTGATCATGTTACTTTGAGTGTATTTCTTTTTTCTTTTTCCTCAGAACCCTGACATACTCATACAGCTTCCACATTTAAAACGGTCACTTCATAATGAAATAATGTATCTCAAGAGAAAGACAACTATCAAAAAGTCAACCTTCTGTATAAAGGAACTTCTATGACTTCTTGCATTCAACAATTTCAAAAAAAATGCAGCAGTAAATGGAAATTTTCAATATGATTCATCTTGGGTAGTGTTGTTCCTATCCCCACAGGGTATTTACAAAATTTCTCCAACTGGCATAAAGTCCACATGCTACAAAAGCTGTGAGAAAGAGCAACATTTCTTTTAAAAGTAGATGTTAACTACTGATCACATAATCACAAAGCAGCATAACAAAGTCATTTGTGCCTGGCAGATAAATATTTAAATATATATAAAATAATTGCAAGTGGGTTTATTTCTTCAGGGTACCGACATATACAGTTCAAGTTGTCCCCATAATTTAAAAGATTCTAAAAGACGCAAAAAACTCTCATTCATAGTCATATAAAATCAACTTTTGCTCAGATTAGGTGTCTAAAAGAAAGGCATATAAAATTAGACACATCACTAAAATATTTAGCAGTTCCAACAGTGACATCCTAAATTTTGTTAGGCATTAGCTCACATCTGGGTTAACAATTTAAATAAAGAAATTAAACAGTGATTAGTTAGTAATCTTATATACTCATACCAAATAAATTGCTAAGATGTAGTAACTGTATTTAAATAGGTAATTTATACTAAAAATAACACTAGTGTAATTCTGAAGAACATCAAATTAATGGAAATTCTAAACAATCTCAGTTATGCTCTGCCCCTACAAAATGTAGTGTGATATTTTTATGTAAGCTATATTTACTAAAGCCTTTTATATTATTACTAATGACTTTTAGGCAGACTAAGTAATAGACATGTGTTCCAAAATTTATTGAACTGATAGTACAGGGATTAAATAAAAAAATTCCAGATGCCTATTCTTGTGGCCTAAAATGGTAGACAATAAGGAAATGTATATTTGCATCTTCCATAAACATATGAATGCAACAAAGTTTAACCTGAGATTAAAATGTAGGATTAAACATGAACTGCAGAATTCTACCTTTCTCATCGAAGTTGTGGAAATGTAATTTCATAAAAAATCTTTGTGCTAGTATTATATTATCTCTTTCCCACTGAAAGAAACAGAAGGCCCAGGGAGATTCCCCTGTGTCAAAAACACTTCTGGAAGGAACTACCGAATATAATTCTTAAGATGAACCTTGAAGGAAAAGAGAAGCCAAATGTTTTTTCCATGTATAATGAAGTACAGTTGTTGGCAGTTAAAAAACATAAAACATATTGAGACTTCACCACATGAAAAAAGCATCTTCCCACTATTTAGCAACACATCGCAACAGTTTGTAGATGAAAGCATCCAGGTATCTCATTAATAGCAATGTGAATGTGCCTTTTTAGTCTCTACAGACTACATTCTCAGTCACGGGCTGTTGTCACTAATACAGTAAAAAGCACGTATGAGCCCTAAATCTGAGGGCTTTCCTGCCTTTAAAATGGGCAAGCCCACTTTTCAAAGCACGAAAGATGAGGTTTTACAGTGCAGGCAGCTACAAGGCAGCTATAAAAATCTGTGGTAGGATCAGCCATATGGCATGCATTTTCCATTCGTGATCGCTACAGTACGCATAACCACCTTGTGGAGAGGGAACATTCATTGCACTTTTGCCATTCCACAGACGATTATTCTAAAATTTTCTAAACAAACATTTTTTGAGATTATTACCATTGACTTTAGTAATTACATGAAGTGTTGTGAGATGCAAAGCTTTAATAGTAAAATACAGCATCACATATCAAATAAAAATCAAAACTGTGGATACATAAATGTAGATCACACTTGTTAAGTGGAATTTCTCAAAGAGCACAAATGCCATTTATCTGAAGTCAACAAAGGCTGCCTCTGCCTTTTCTGATAGAGTGCGAAGTATTCATTTAGCTGGAAAACTCTAGACTGTTAGATGAAAGCTCAAACTAATGATTCACAAGCAACTTAAAACTTATGCACTCCAGGGTGTGCTGATTCTTCTTGCTTACGGGCATCTTCTACGTGTCTGTTACCCTGTAAAAGCACAGGTCAGGATGCCTCCCTAGTGATCACTGGTATGCTAAGAGGACAAGATAGCTCACCAGCTTGTGCACTGAACCACCAATGGGACAAAGCTGGCCACGTGGTAGGCATGTCTTCCCTCTTGTACTGCTCCAGTGGAACAACAGTCCCAGCTAATGCATATTCTGGGGCCATGCATAGATCTTTTCCTGAACAGCAACAAAAACCAGTTCAATTCTCCAGACGCAGCCCCAAGGAACACTGGCTGCCACCAGCTCATGACTGTCTTCAAGCCTATAGCTAAACTACTCAGATTAGGAAATAGGTCTAAATCCCTTTTTTAATATCACTGTGCGTACTCAGCCTGCTTTTGGTTTTCATCAGAAAAAGCAAAGCTTCATGACAAAGTGCAAAAAACAGCCTCTTGGTTCCTTCACTGTCCAATCTGAAAACAGGGATAAATACTTTGCTACCACTGTAGCAAAGGCTGCTGTGAAGGCAGATAGAGAGGAAAAATCACTCAAGATACCACAAGCAAGAAAAAAGGAGAATTTACATGTGTTATACAGGTCAAGGTTTTTTTAAAAAAAATATTGTCTCCTTGAATTTATAAATATATTCCTAGTTACATAATATAACACAGAATACAAAAAAAAAGCTTTAGCCCTGTAGAGAGGTTAAAATTATTTTTAAAAAGAAATTTTTAAGATGATTGAGATCTTGAGTGGATTCACCTTTAATTCTTTTAAATTAAAGACGAGAGTATATATAATTTTTTCTTTGTAACCTTGTGCTGCTACTAAGAGTAGGTCATCACATCTGGAATACTCTTCACTTCTTCCCCCACAAAAGAAAGCAGGAAAAGAAGGACAGCATGAACAGGTTTTGCTTTTCACTATACATTTTAACTTTGTTAAATTAAGAAGCTTAATGTTTCCGAAAATAAACTGAAATAAGCTGAAATAAACCCATCAAATGTGCAATTTCCAGATTCCTCTCCATTGTAATTTCACTAAGAAACAGTAGGCTCTACATGTGCACTTACTATTTCATAATACGAACATTATTTATGAACAAATTATTTGATGTTGTTTGCTGCCATTTGGGAAATAAGGACTATATTTTAAGTTCCCACATATTATGCACTTTGTTGGTTATCAGTTTCTCATTAACTTGATATCCTTTTGACCTCATGTATAATATATCACAATGAAAAATTGCAATGAATGTATCTGAAGTCATGCAATTTGAAAAGGTTTTATATGTATGGGGAAGAGGGAAAAGGGGCATGATGGTAAGGCATGCTATGTACTGAGTTTATAAACTACCCAGAAATAAAATTCTCAGAACAGAAGATTGCTACTCAATTGACACATTCCTCAGATGTGACTTCAGTGCACTCAGTTCTGGAGATCCCAATACTCAACACATGAAGAACTGAGTGGCTTACCAGACTATTAGGAACAAATAGCTTTTACTAGCCAGACACTAGGTCACAGAAAGAATAATCTGAACCAAATTCCATGTCAAAATCCCAGGGTCTTCAAATACAACATTTACAGAAGTATCACTAAGACTCATATATCAAATTTGTTACCTTAGAAGAGAGAATAAAATACTTTTTTTAGGGCATATTTAATTTCTAAAATAAAATTTCTTTTTTATACTATAGTGGAAAAATCCATTATTTAATACAGGAAGCTAAAATCTTACCATACATAATCAGTTTGGTTCTCTATACACATTATTAATTCTTTGTGATTTTCTACAGTTTTCTGTTCCTTTCAAACTAAGAGGTTACAGACTAACAGAATTACATTTTTCTTTCCTACTTAATGTAACTTCTATTATCAATGGATTGTTTATCTTATAGTAATGAGGGAAATACAATATTATTAATATGTAAAATATCTTTGTGTAAAAATGAAAAATAAAACTTTAAAAATTTATGTTATCTATCATTTTATTATCAAGTATGCAGATTCCTATATATGCTTTTGACTATAATCCTGAAAAATAAGAAAGCCCCAAAATATGCACCGCAGCAAACATTCTGACTTGCTAATAAGTGACATGGTGAACCCACAATATTAATAATATTTTAATTTTCAGACCACTGAATATTTACCAATTTCTGTTAACTTTTCAAAATTGTAAATATGGAGAAATATTGTGCAGGAAAAAAATTAATACCACATTGAGATTTGGAACAAAAATTTATTAAAATAATATACACTCACAAAATGCTCAGAACACTAACCAGAATTAGTTTCCTGGAAATTCTTAGCTCACAAAAGAAAAACAGAAGAGAAATTAGATTAATAGCTTTCTTAAAATGTGTTTTTCCTAAGTGCAAGATTTGTACAGCCAAATGAGAATTTTAAATGTAGCATATCAAGTAACAAATTCATTCAGTGTGCTGTACCTCAAATATACATACAAAAACATTTGCATTAAGTAACTCAGGGGGGCAGTTAGAACGTACACATTAAATTTAAACTCTAGTTTTAAAACAACTGTAAGTCTTATAAGGAGAAGTCTGCTATTTATATTGCAATAGAAACAAAAACAAAGAATTTCAAGGCATGAAATTTAGGGCATGCCTATACTGTGAAATGGACCATGGTGCTGTTAGCCTTGAGTCAACAGAGAATCAAGTCCATATGGTTTAGTACAGTGCTATGTGATCTTACTTGTGTGAGTTCATGGGCAGTGTAGCTCTGTTAGTTTTCTGCCACCTTCCAGGAAGGCTGACAAGACTTATTATCTCATCTACAGTACTGGAATAAAACAGCTAAACTGTCCCAGGCCACAAACTGGCTAGCCAGGCTCTAATGAGTTTAAGCCTGGTGTGAATAAAGGAAGGCTGGATTTCTTATGCACATCTACAGGAATGTGTCCTTACTGCTATCAGGACTTCAGTCTTTACTGATAAAGAGAGGCCATTTATTAGTAACTCTAAAGTGGAGTAGTCTACACAGACCTTCACAGGCTGTGTACACATGTGCAGTCAAGCATCTTGGACTAGGGATATCTGTAAGGTCTGCACTCCCCTATTCCCTGTCCTACTGCCTGAACATGAGATTAAAGTTGGAGAGAGTGTCCCACTTTCTTGGTTATTAACATAACCTCTCCCTTTGAAAAAGAACTTCAAAACGAAAGGCACAGAATGCAGCTGTGAATAAGTGCAACACTTTGCTAAGAATGCCCCCTAACTTTTAAGGAATCGAGCTTTTCCTTCAGGTGATCATCCTTGCATACTCATGCATACATACATCCTTGTATGCTCATGCTCTCTGTGATCCCAAGAAGAGTTACCGCTACCACGCGTGTGAAGTCATTTTCTTGGAAACATGCTTCCTTGCTTTCCATTGTATTTAAAGTACTAGAGGAAAACACATTGAAAAAGCAGAAACAAAACTACATATATCAGAGCCTCAGATAAAGACAAAAGATATATCCAGCAGGGATCCCTAGACTGGTCCTGGAGCAGAAGTGGCATCTTGCTATAGGTGTTCCCATTGGCAGAAGAACTAGCAATAGAGGGAAACTGGGAAAGGACCAATTCTGGGGCCAAGCTCTGGCTGGCAGCAGAAGCTGCCATCATCAAGCCAATCCCATAGCCTGAGGGCACTGCAGACACTGGCTGGCCCAGGGGAAGGAGAGCTCTGTCCTTTTCCTTTCCTTTATGTTCCCCTGAATGCTTCAGATGTAACATGCAGAAGCACCAGGTTTTGGTCCAAGTTATTATAAGCTTCCTGAGCTCCTTTTGCGGTACACCAGCCAGGCAGAACGTGAGAGTGCTCTTCTGTACAAAGCCTGGACCAACAAAAATTCTGTAAATCTGCAACCAAATTCTCTACTGAAAACACCCAATTTTTTCTCAGTAACTAAATAGGAATCCAAAAGTGAATATTCATGAGTTCCTGATGAGAAAAACTACAGTAGAGAGAATGTCAGAATTTTTCCTGATACTTTGGTCTAGTTCAGGGTTTGGGTACTCAAACACTTAGCTGTATGTGTTCTTTTTTCAAAATCAGGATGGAAGCAGGTCCCCAAAACAGAGGCACAGGTGAATCTCAATCAATTCATGTAGGAGACAACAGAGAGGTCAGTAATGAAAGAAAATTACAACATTGGCACTAAAATATCAACACAGGCAACATAAACCAAAAAACAGTAACTAGTATAGGAGATGAACATGCAAAATATAACTAAAGCACTATAGCAGAAGAGCTTTACACCCACTGGGTAGTTAAGAAGAGAGGTGGTATTCTCTGTAAGAGTTTCGAACAGCAGACAATGGAACATTATGAACATGTCCTTTGGAACTGTGGACTCTATAAAAGTCTAGGGTCTTGTTTGATGCCAAGGTTTAGAGGTCAGGTTTTAATTTTATCATTACATATCTGATTCTGTCAAGTTAGTTAGCAGTTACTTAGATGTGCATGAAAATTTATGGAAATCGGTTCTGCTGCACCTGTGTGGAATACTTACACAGAAAATAATTACAGGAATCTTCACACTTTCAAGACTTCAACATTTTCTTTAATAAGGTCTGAAAATGACTATTGAATATGTACCTTTCCACAAAGAACTGTGTTACTTTGAGTATTTGGGTTCCCCGTTTATTATGTTATATAACATCCTGGCTGTGGCTCTAAGTACTACTCCAGTAGGCTTTGCTACTATTTCTTGTAATTTCATGACAACCTCTGGACACACTATTTCTCCAAATGAAATAGACGCCTGTTCCTGCTAATGTCAATCAGAGCAAGGTCTGTAATTTCAATCCTGTGCTTTGAGCAACAAAACATAAAAGTACCCTTTCTTGTATTTTGAAATTGCTGTAAAATTAAGTATAACTTCAATGATTAACCTTTAAACAAAGAACTACATTTAGAAAGAGATCCTGTCTCCAAATATTAAGATTTTTCACCATACATATTGTATAATGTCCTATTTAGGCCAATCAAACCCCAAGTTCTTGGCCTGAAAAGCAGACTCCACAGCCAAACAAAATAGTACTGTGGATCTGTTATAAACATTGGAGAAAAATTTGTTAAACTCAGACTATTCAATCCTGTGAATGTATTTTGTATTCTAAAAGACTGAAATTCCTTGTATAATTAATTAAGCTGTTTTCCAGTTTTTCCCTCTAAATTTTAGCATGTATTAGAAAATGGCTCTTGTGTAAATTGATAATATGCTATTTCTTTTTAAATTAGAATATGTATTAAAGCAATTTCCTTGTCAGACTCTGGGATCAAAAACTATATTTTTCAAGTTATGTCTGGAAAATTGGATCTGTTACTATTAGTTCATCCTTATGCACAGCAATCCAAACAATCCTTTGCATGTTATATATAAACAACGACATGAGAATACACTGTTCCAAACACAAACTTTCTCCTGTATGGCCATTACAGCAAATTCAATTTGTGTTTAATTATTACTTTTCTTGGTGAAATGTATTTCATTGTCTTACACATACAGAGCCTATCTCTTCCTTATTCACCTCATATTTACTGGAGTTTTGCTAGCAATTTTCATGACCCTTGCTTGTTTTAAGAATTTATCTCTCTATAAAAATAAACACTTGTTTTACCCTTTCCAGACATTTAAAGCTTTGCACTAAAATTATGTGTGAATACACAATTTTTCTTTGTTTTTCTTCTTTCCTTCCAGATTCTGCTCTGCTTCTGTTTGGTTTTTTTGTTACATTTGGTGAGTTTAATTGTATAAAATTATGTATTTACTCTTTATTATGTTTTACTGATGGATTAAAACACTAATACTTCTTTTGAAGAATAATCTGAAGTCAAATCACTGTCAAATATATTCCACTACATTCCAAAGAATAAACTTTTGATCGACACATTTTTCTCAGTAGTTTTGCCTGTCTAAAGTTTCTCCTCTGTCACAGCCAGACTGGAAACAGGGAGAAACATTATTTATTTACATAACAGACATATTTCCTTCAGGAACAAAAGATCTTGCAAATGCAAAGAAATTATTTTTTTTTTTAAGTGCCAGCACAAAGATAAGAACATTAAACTGCAAAGGCCTGAAGGTACACACAATGCTAATCCCTCACCTTTCAACTTTCAAAAGTATCTTTTGAATAAACACAAGCAACAAAATTAATAATATATTCCATATATAAGTGTAGAGTAGGATGGTGTAATTAGCTTTCTGGGAATCTAGTATTTCATATGGGAGGACAAAAAGTATAACTATTTCGACATATAATTATCGAAACATTTATGAATGACATAAGCTAACACCAGCAATAATTGTATCCATAGAGTAAATCCTTTCCCTCAGTTCTTACTTCATTTGAAAAAGTCTAAACTTAAAGAATTTCTAAGACTGATGGACCAATTTGGAACAGCATATTCCTACAATTGCCATCTTTCCTATAAAGTTTAATCCATAAGGAATATTATATTGCCCTACATAGCAAATAAATTAAAAAAAA
>VZRU01003794.1:509937-558911 GCA_013398155.1 Pedionomus torquatus | reverse complement strand
AAAAAAAAAAAAAAAAAAAACCAACCAAAACACCAAAACAAACAACCAAACAAAAATGTCTCAACATCTCAAGAACATGGTCTTCCACATTCTTTTGAACAGCTAAAATACTTATCTAAGTCTAGGTGTCATTGTAAAAATGTTTTTTCCCCTCATGTTACTAGTTTCTTTGATCCTTCTGATTCTTCACTATTGTCACGCTTGATTCAAAACAAAAATCAGAAGTCCATCACTTTGACCATGCCACCACCTTAACTTTTTTTTTCACTGCATCAGACCTAAGCTAGTTGTTTCACTACCAAATTTTCAATGTTTGTCTCTACATAAAGCTTTGAGCATCTTCCTTACTCAGGAACACAACTCTTTGTGTCAGGCATCTCTACAATGAATAATTTATTAGGCTGCCCTTCTATTTAAAGAACAAAACAGTTACTGAGAAATGCTGTAAAGAGTTTTTTAGGGTTACACTGATATATTACGACATTCATGGACAGAATTTAATCCAAATTTATTCAAAACTAAATTAATATCTAGAAGGGGAAAATCCAAAAGATAATATTTGAATTCCAAAGAAAATTACTCCTAGAAAATGGCAAATATAATTATAATAATCTTTGAGGTTTACTCCCATGATAATACAAAGAAAGAGAAAACAGGCATGTAAAATACACTGTTAATTCTTGCAGGTATTAATAGAAAATGTCAATGTTGAATAAAGTATTTTCACAGCACAATCAAAGACTCCATAAGGACTTAGAGACAGACAGGTCTGGAGAAATTCTTATATGTTTACTCTGACCAGTATAATGAGTACGCAGACAAGTGGAAAAAAAGATTACTGTGATTTAAAAAAACAGTGAGACAGACAGATATTATTCTTTACTATCACAATTCTTTAAACTGAAAATGTTTACTAGTTTCTAAATGCTTAATCTACAGCTTTATTGTTACTCTTTACATAACCTTTCAGTTAAAAAAAAAGAATAAGACCATATTACATCAGCTATAATAATATGCTTTGCATGTCTCCAAAAAATAGTCTAAAATGAGTATTCAAAACAAATTGCTAATGTCAAACACAGATTAAGTTTCTTTGGGACTTGGAATATTTAGCTTTGGGCATGCCGAATGTGGGTTTGGTGTGAAATTCCAATACTTACAGCTGCCACACATTGACCATAGAATCCCTCTGTAGCACAAAGACAATCTATAACAAGACTTGGTAAGCAATATCTGAATTTTCTTCAGCTACGTGCTGTGGCAAGAAACTTTATGAAACAAGCAGACATAAAATGGTTGCTCATGAAGTAATTTCTTTAAAAATACCTATGTTCTTACCTTGTTGCAAACTCTCTGGTTCATGTGTTGGATGTTTAGAAAATTCACTGGCACTAGTCCCAAAGAAATGCATCTTTAGTAAACATCTGAAATTCAGTCAAAATGGATAGTTCTGCCCCCTATTTTCTTGTGGCTGCCTTTATTTTCTTTCTCTTGCTACTCTTTCCTTGCCTACGCTTTACTCTTATTGACCTACTTCGTGCTTCTCTCCAGCCCCACTGTTGATTCAGCACTCATGCAGTTTTCAAAGGGCATGATTTCCTTGCAAATCAAATGCTACACAAAACCATAGATGGTGACTATATTGCTGACAACCTCACTGCCCTGTCAAAGCTTTTAACAAGAAAGGAACTCTTGACATATATCAATTTCTTGAGAATATCATAATTCATCAGTTTGCCATTACTACAATCGCTACATAAGAAGACATTAAAATAAACCAAGAAAGATGGAGGCAACAGTTTGGTTTTGTTGCAAATGCTTTTATGATTGATCTTGTTCTGCCACTTGATATAATGCAAAAAGCAAAAGTAGAGGTGATTGTTTACATCAACCTACCATTCATTATTCATCCTCAGCATCCATGATCCATATAGAACACGTGTCATTCTGCAGATGTTTCACTTCCTGAAAAATCTGTTAGCATGACATCTTTTAAACACCCACTAGTGAACTGGGAAGTGACTCTGTGTGAACAATCCTTGAAATATTTAGAATGTTGCACCTTAGCGTCACAGACAAGATTAATATTAAACTGATTTTCAACAGGGACAGTTACGATCATAGAATCATAAAACTGCCTAGGTTGGAAGGGACTCTTGAGATCATCTAGTTTAACTATCAACCTAACATTGACAAAAAAACATCACAAAACCATATTGCTAAGCACTATGTCTGTCCATCTTTTAAATACTTCCAAGGATGGTGACTCCACCACTTCCCTGGGCAGCCTGTTCCAACGCTTGATAAGTCTTTCAGTGTAAAAGTTTGTTCTAATATCTAATCTCAACTGCTCTGGCACAACCTGAGGCCATTTCCTATTGTCCTATTGCCTGATACTTGGGAGAAGAGATTGATCCCCACCTCACTACAACTTTCTTTCAGGCAGTTGTAGAGAGCAGTAAGGTCTCCCCTCAGCCTCCTTTCCTCTAGGCTGAGAAGTTATGAGAAGTGGTATCAGAAGCTTTACTGTATCCAGCTATCAGAAGCTGTATTAGTAACTAAGCCAACATATAATTTCTTTTCAAACTGCATTTGAAAGCATTTGCAATGACCTACAAAAGCAAGTAAAAAATGCCATATCATCAACACTGAATTTCCAAAGCAAAGTAGTGCTGAAGCCAAGGTTAAGCATTGTCCAGCAGAGACATCAACCAGTCAGAGACTATTTGAAATTATGACGGAGCAGCTCTGATAAGGACACGTGAAAATCAAAAAGTGCTGCCAACAGTTTTGCAAGATTTAATTATTCCTGGACTGTGCATCTCAGCACAGTATCAGATCATATATGGGATCTAGCTGTGTAAAAATATTTTTTCAGCTGCACTGACAGGAAAAGATTGCTGCTTAAATTAACTTCCCGTTTAGAGATGTTCAAATACATGTAAAAGCACAAATAGACCATTAATTTGCTGTCATTTTCTGCAGTCCCATGAAAGATTTTTCTGCTATTACCCAACAGAAAAAAAGGTTTTAATTTGCCCAACAAATTAAGTATCTTTTAAAAAATATCTGCGTTTATTAAATAGCATGAGGGAATAATGTTTTCAATGACAAGTGACAATATTTACAGCACCACAATTATAAGCATGTTGTAATGGCAGCCACAAATGGTTAAAGGTACACAACTACACATGGTGAACAAAAACTTTCCTAACATGCTTAAATCTGTGAGGCTGATTTCACCATAGATCAGGCAAGCACTTTCAAGAATTAATGGTCCAGGAATAGAATGGGACCATTAATAAGCTATATTGCAGCTTATTAATAATAATACTATAATAAGCATATTAGTACCTTTATATAGTAGTAATATGCCTCCTACAAAGAGTGTTAGTTTACAAGGCTGCATTTCTACTCCCCTTCACCATTCTTCAGTCAGAGACGCGTATTTTTGCTGAACAGAAACATTCAAATGCCATGTAAGAACTCTGGACGTGCCTGAACATCTGTAGTTTGGCAATATTAGACCTGAAGCTTTCTTCAAAGATGGTGAATTGTAAATCTTCCAATGATCTCTTTAATCATGTGTAAAAAAGCCTTACTTATGTACCAAACAACAGTGACAGGAATTCAAAAAATCAGAAAGGAATACTTTATTCTTTCATAAACACTAACATACAGAGAAGTGACCATACCATCCTTTATCTACATCCTTTATTTACATAAAGTGTAAATAATGTATCTTTTTGCCCACTTTTTTTACTTAAAAAATATCAAGACATTTTTTTCTTCACATCTGAGAAGAAAAACGTGTTAATAATTTGTCCAAAGAACAAAAAAAAATGTCAGATGTGCTGAAATAAACTGGTGTGCTGAAATAAAAAAAAATCACAGAGCTCTAGTATGATTCAATCCTAATAGCCGTTTACAGCAACATGCTTTTTCTGTTTTGTCTTCATTTTGTTTCACTTAACATTATCCTTTTTTTCTTATTGTAGGATTGGCATTTTATAAAAAGGCAGACATAAGACTACATAATAATAAATAATAAACATAATACATAATAAATATATATTACCCCGACTTCTCAAAAAGAAAAAAATAGTTACTTTGCTGATTTTTCATGGCTAAATTCCACAGTTTACCATCTCTGACATAAATATGTTAATATAAACCAGTAAGAATGGATAAATGCACTGACGTATGGGGAATACATGGAAGGCTTTGAAACCATTAGCTATAGCAGCACTGATATTTTAAACAAAATGATTTGCATTATTGGAAGTAGAATCATTCTTAAGAAACCATCAACCAGAAGGAACTCTGCTCTAATAACAAGATAATCAAAGTGATTCATTCCTATACTGAGGAAATGTAATTCGAATCAGAGTTTCCCTACAGCAGTTTGGCACACAAATTCCCTCCAACTTCAAGGTCTGGAAAAATTCTGTGGTTTGGCCAGAGAGCAGCACAAGAGTCTAACCATACACAACATTACAAAGCAAAACGGTATTCTTTCAGAAGAATGCAACTATGTTAATTAATATAAATAGTTTATCTAGTTTTTAAGATATTACAAGACTTAAAATCAAATATTCTGATCTTTCACTACCTCATCACAAACCAATAACCATACAGGCCTCCACGATTATAAATTTAGAGTTGCAAACTCTGGCTATCTTCACTGAAAAACAAAAGGCAGGCTAACAAAAACATGCCTGAAAATAAGACTGTGATCTATCAGACCATTTCATATGCAGTTATTATGCATGTAGAATTTTTTTTAATGTAATGTCTCTCTCCTTCCTAGTGGAGTGGCTGTCACAAGGTTAGCCATGTTAGCAGACTTAAATGGAGACTTCATCTAGAATCATAGAGCATTATTCCCATTCTAGCCACAGTGTCTTCCTGAAATTGAACCTCCCAGGAAACACTTGGACCACCCATGATACATGCTATTTAAGAGCTATTTGTTATTGATGTACTCTCCCAGACTGCCAACATATTATGACCACCCATTGTGGGTTTACTTGAGGAATGCGACTCAGGCCGTGCAACAAATACAGTAAGATCCTCAAAGAGTTGAGGACTAAAGGACTAAAAACTCAAACACTGAATAACTGATCTAACAAGTGAATAAAGGATAACTAAATAACTGACTTAAAAGTAGGTTCCAATCCTATCTTCAAAGTATCTGTAAGCTCTCAGAAGCCTAAATCACTTAATTGGTTTTAGATCCTGGTATTTAGTCCATATACCAACATCTGTAGCAGGCATCTTACACTCCTTTGTGTGAAATCTTGGAAATGTACAAAACCTTCTAATACATTAATAAGTGTTGTATGTTCTTGCAATGTACTTAGATTTCCAGACTCCAATACTACTATTAATGAAGTTCCACTGCTGTCTTTTGAGCATCTCTGTCATGAATATATTCCTGTATGACCTTCTTCACTCCAAAATTACATTTCCTACAGAATATTCTCCCTACCATCTACTATATAAATCTCCGTCACTTTGATGTTCTTTTAGTTTTAGCTATAGCAGTAGTTATTTTTATTTTTAAATTGTTACAATTTTTAAAGTCTAGAAATAAGTTAACTCAGAAGCATAGTGGAAAATAAAGTGTAATGAGTATCCATACTGGATATTGTTTGATTATTGTCCATTAATGACTTGTAACCTAAGTTTAGCTCTTAGGAAGCCCTTCATTTTAGGTCTTGAATGTAATTTTGATGGACTCTCTCATTTGCTCTCCTTTTGAACTGTGAGGCCATACTTTGTACCCAACAGGCACAAAAGATCAAACATTTAATAAATCCAATAACATTAGAAAAAAAATGTGTATATATATATATATACAGCAAAGTTGAAAGGCATTTTGCCATCTAATATATAGTATTCTACTAAATTAAAATAAGTGATTTTCAATACTGCTTTTCATGCTCCACTTACTGGCAACACTTCTTTGGAACCACTGCACATTAAAACTCCAAAAATAACTCAGTGGAAAAGGAAATGTTTACAGAAGTGTGAGCTTAAAAACTATGACTGTTTTTACTTCAGCCATAAACACTATGACAGGCTGGCCAGGTGTAGTGATGTCAGTCAAATGGATTTCAGTCCTGATATCATATAATTTATTTACAATATTATTTCATGAAATAAATAAAAATATCGTGTTTCTTTACAGTTTCCCATGTAGCACAATAGGTTATAGAAAACCTATTTTTTTTCTAGTACAAGGTTCATTTGTTCATTTGTTTAATTAAACAGATGTATTAACATCTGTTTTCTTTAACTTACTCCTGAAGAACCACAGAATAGCCTCTTTTCCTCCAGGTTCCATCATGGTCTCTTTTGTCTGCATTTCCATTTTGAAGAGGCCAAAAATGTAAGCTCTAGTCCAAGGAATTATATTAGCTCCCCTCACATGTAAACAGGAGATAATATGGCTCATTTCATTGTATAAAACCCCTCTACATTTGTCAATTTTTATTGGTTATATAATAAGCATATTTTCATGAAAGGTTAATAGTGATTTGCCTTTTAAAATAACCTGTTGGAAAGAACTATTTCTGCCATTCTAACACACACCCCAGTTGCCTCACACGCAACCTCATCGCTCCACTCAAGTGACTTAGGTAACAACTGGGTTTATTAAATCAGTATCACTTCCTTTTTTAAAGGCTTTTTCTCTCTCTGGATGGTACTCCTACTCTGCGGCTGAGAGATTTAGAATGTGTATATGTGCCTGGATGATATAGCCCGGGACTCAAAATATATTTTGTTTCTGAATTATTCTTCCCCATACCTATTTACCCACAGAAAGCAGGTTCATTTTTATTGATGGGTAATCCACCTTTTCCTCAGGAAAATATTTTGCAGATCACAGCAAATTCAAAAGCCAAACCATGGTCTTAAATGACATACTGCATACTTAAAGGTTTTCAAGAGAAAAGGATACTCTGTTTAAAAATACTAAAGGCATATAACTCACTGTTAAAGAAAGTGGAATCATATTTATTCCATACAGACCTTTGTATCACTTATAGGAATCTTTAAATAATGCACTTAACTTTCATGAGGGACCTTATTATTTACAAGATGTCTTCAAAAACTGTGTTTCCGTATCTAAAGTAAAAGTAACGGGCTGTTCAAGTCATGGGATAGCAATGCTTGCATAACACTTGGTAAATCAGTGGGAAAATCAGCTAAACCTGCCAGACTAGCAGCTTCCCAATGGAGAGTGTATCATATTCTGCAGTGCAAACAAAACATTCTGAAGTTGAGTCATTTGTAGACAGAATTTGTTCCAACTTTCAAATTAGTTTAAATCTGAAATTTGGAAAGACAATGCACATAGAAGTGAAAAACACTTCATTAATACTTATCATAATATAACTGCGCACATACATTATTGATGGCAGAACCTCAAAAGTTTTATTTCAGAGCAGATACCAGCATTTCAGATGCTAGGTGGAATCTATTCAAAATTTTCAGATCAAGTGTGATTTACAAAGAAAACAAAACAGTAGTCCATGTTCATACTTCACATTAAAAAATACAGCATTCTGCAAGGCAGAGAAGGAATTTTGGAAATGCTTATGAATTTTGTAATTAATTGTATCTTGGGTGTCCCTTATTAGGTATTTTTTAACCTTAAGTCCTAATACATATTTAACTAAACCAGCACAAAGAAAAAGTGATTTTTCCCAACTGGTATTATTTTGTAATTATTATTGCTTGGCAGTAAGTAAATTACAAATGACAGACATTTAGAGGCATCTATTGTTATCATTAATGTGTTCTTCTAGATTTTGGACTACTTCTTGAGCAAAACCAAAAAATGTATTTCTTAATTTTGTATCAGACTTCATATTAAAAAAGAGCTGTGAAAATAAATGGAAGGAATGCAACTTCAGTTAGAACCACAGGAGAAAATGTTATGTGCTCCAGATACAATAAAATGCTGCCAGACCTAGTGTGACATTTGGTTTACAGAACAAATTCTTGGAAGTTCTTAAGATTCATCTGCTGGTTCTATATCTACTATTCTTTAGAAATTTTAATACAACTATCTGCACTTGAAAGAGTAACCTTTATGTCATACTGTCCCTACAGCAATCTTACGTTATGATTTTTCTTAGAATGACAGCTCCATGATTTCTGTTTTCCTTTTTGTTATTATTTACTATATTTGGCATTATAAATGTAGAAAAAAACACTTCAACTTAGGAAAGTTAGCTAAAATCTATAATTGGAATCAGATGTTGCTTTTCACTACTACATGGCATCCCATGTTCTGTCCAAGTTCAAATTGGACAATTAAATTCCACTCATCCTGTTCTACAAAGGCTCCTGTACTACACTCATCATCACATCTCACACCTAGAACTTTAATTGTCCAAAACATAACCTCATTTTGCAATGGCATGTTACAAATTAATGTGAGCTATTTTAAACCAGTGAAGACCAGCTGATGGCTTTAGGATAAAAATAGGCAAAGGAGAAATTTTAGCTGACACATGAAAAGCTTTAGAACAGCATGCACAAAATATAGTAGGCTAAGTATTTTGTTTGGCCAGCAGGTAGGCGAAGAGGGTTCATGAAACAGATAAGGAAAGAGAAGGTAGATGCACAAGACTTGTGCAAAAAACACTCTGGGGGCCAAGAGCTGCCTCTCTGCAGGATCATTCAGGTGGCTTTGCATTGCATTTCTCAGAAACTGAGTTTTTGGAGAACAATTGACTATTCAGCTAAATTAAATGAGCTTAACTCATTAACTAATATTATTATAATAATATTAATTAATATATATAAATATATAATTAATTAACATTAACTCATGTCGTAAGACATGAGTTATGTCTATGCAAATAACAAGCTAACAAGTTAACATGGAGCAATATGGAGTTTTACACAGATTTTGCAGGGCTACTACTGGGACAGAGCTAGTAAATTCTAATGGACTCAAGCTGCCTACATATGATCAGTATCTGTACCAGAATCCCTTGCCTATAATAAAAAGTGTGTATATTATATATAATTTTTCATTGCCTATAGTATGCCAGAACTTACAAAACTAGGGGGAAAATGGTGTGGAAAGGTTGGCTTTCAAAACTTTTGCACTGCAGTACATATACGGTAACAATGTTCTCTGTGGAGTCCATCACTCATCCTGGGTAATATGTTATCAGTGTACGAGTAATTTTACTTTGAACAATTTTACTAGTGAAGGACATTTTGATATTGATAGTAGTATTGATACTAATTCTTGCCTTATCCATGAAGTTTCTGAATGCTAAAATATCTCTAGCAAATTTCAGTTTTGAAAGGTCCCACTTAATTTTTTTCAAATGCTTGAAAGGATAGAAAAAGCAAAACAACCAAAACATAAAGCAACAAAAAACTCAAAGGTAAACAAAACCAGAACTGCATGATAAAAGGTATAGAAGATAGAGGTTCCTTAAATTTTTAGATCATCTGCACAATTTATGCATGAAAATGCCTTATTTTGCAGACTTGAGCTGCAACTCAGGAAACTTCATATCATGTAATTGCAACATCTTTCCTAGAAAATACTGCTGAATTTATGATCATGAATTCTGGGTACATACTCTGAGAAAATGGATGATTCTTTTTTTACTATAATCAAGGAAAAAAAAAAGTCTATTTCTGTTGTATACTCACATTTATAATTTGAGACTTAAATTTGTGATTAGTTTATCTCTTTTTGGATATACTTAGAAAAAGCCTTTGCCTGAAATTTATCTGAGCACAATACTGAGGAAAAAGATTGCTCTTTCACTAGTCAGTTTTTAAGAGATGCGTTATTAGAAGATGTGAAACAAAGTAATTATATTTATCATTTGTTTCAATAACTTATATTTTATTAGATTAATAACTTTGAAAGTTAAGAACATAATGTACTTTAAGCATATGAACAAAACTTTTCTCTAATTAAGGTCTAGTTTCATTAAAGTAAAAACACCAAGTGATGGGGTTTTTTTAAGTTTTTCTGGTAAAACAATTTAATTCAATGTAAAATTTTACAGCTTTCCGTTTAACAGAAAGTACTTCTTTCATTAATTTTAAAGTCATTCTTGATGTGTCTAGTTATAATGAATATGATGCACATGACTGATAAATATACACACACATTGAGATAAATGTGGAAACAAAACAATTGCAGCTATTCCTTCAGGATTTAGCTATCCTTGCCATTTGTGAAAGTCTCTGTGTCACAGCAATTCTACTTCCCTTGAGTACGTTAAGGAATTTTCAAATAGAAGTCTGAGTTTCAATCTTGTTAAGAACAGGGAAAAACCTTCACTTAGTCCAAAAAAGTCTAGATTATAAAAAAAACTAGTCCTGCCTTAACTATTTTTGATGTAAAAACGATTTCTTCATTTCAGTAAGACAAAAGATATAAGCTTAGAGAAAAAGGTCTAGTCATGCCAACAGGAAAAATGTCTCTTCCAGCTTGTAAAATAATTTTTATCTTAAATTCATTTGTACTAAGTAATTCATCATAAGGAAGTAATAGATTTTAAAAAATACTTTGGATTCAAAAAAGACCACTAAAATATAAAGATTTGACGTGTCTGCCTTAGCTGTAAGAATAACAGAACAATCTGAAGATTAATAGGCTATTTAGGGAATATGCGCAATAGAAATATGCATAAGAAAAAAAAGAAAACCTTCTGTCCTAGTTATTAGGTTGACTGGGTGGATACCTAGAAGGCCCCTAGCATAGAAGCCAACTTGGGTTTTAATGAATAATTAATGAAATTAAGGACTTTTTTTTTTTTTTCAGAATACAACCAAAGCATTTGTGTGAAGTACATTGAAATAGCAGAAATATTTTCTTGCTCCTTTTTTAGTACTTACTAGAGGCATCAGGAATTCAAAATCCTTTGTGTATAGTTCTAGGATTAAGTAAGCAAAAATAAGAAATTTTCCCAAAGATTTTTATATGTATATATCTAATTTTTAAAAGGTCTAGTGAATTCTGAAGATACAACGTATAAATCATCTGGTGGTGGTGATGACAGCCTACTTGAAAAATAATGAAATCTAGTAATTTTTCTCCAGATATTTTGTCTGAAACCCACAGGGAGGGTTTTTTTTGTGTGTGTCACTGAGATAAAATGCAGACTAAAATGTTACTGAAGGGATGTTTCTGAGTCATTTAAAACATTCTGTATGCTCAACAAGACAAAAGACTCCAAGATTTCTGCACTCAAAACAAGAATAGAGCATTGGTTCAAAATTCCACACTATGGATAGGCACTTGTACTCCATGCACAGATAAATTTCAAATCCTACTTTAAGATCACAAGAACTACTGGACTTCAGCTGTTTTTTCTCCAGAGTTAGCCTTAAAACTGTATAATCTCTTAAAGTTGTGATAGTATTGCAAAGGTCTGTAGTTCTTGTTACAATATGTAGGAGAGCTTGGTTCTATCACTGAAGATATAAAACAGAGTGGTTCAACTAGTAATGTAGCGGGTTTTCTTCCCTAAATTTTCCAAGTGTTACTTTTCTGAGACCATTTCTCCCATGACAGAAATGATGGGATAACATCTGAATCAAGCTGAGCATTCAAAAAAATATAGGAAAAAAGCTTGAGGTGCAGAAACAACAATATTACTGTACCGCAAAGACAATATTGCTACTAAGAGGATTAATTAGATGCTGTCCATACTACCCACTGTTATGACTGATTAAAAAAACTGATTTCCATGTTTAGAAAAAAAAAAAAAAAAAAAAAACAAGGGAACAAATTAATTGCTATAAAATAAGTAAGACAAACTGAAATCAAATAGCCCTGTTTCTTACCAGGACCATAACAGAGTACTTTAGTTTTACCTCTATAGATGGTGGAGAATATGGAAAACAGTAAAGGGTTAAGTTTTTTTTAAAAATGTGAAGCAGAGCCTAATTCTTAGGGAGGAAGAAAAGAAACAGGAAAGATGAAAGAAAATAGACAGTCTGGCAATTTTGTATAAAAAGTTCAGATATTGCACTAACTACAATGAAATAATTGGCTATATGAGTTGACTAAACATAATATAGGCATTTTTCAATGACATCAATACCACATATATAAGGTTTCAGGTTTTTTTCTTTATGACATAATCAAGGATCTGATATATTTTTATTCAAATCACCAGCAAAATATTTATTTAGTGTGTAACTAAAATAAAAACTAAGCTATTAAATTCAAATATAGATGTGATTCTGACTTTGGGCTGGAGAAAATATATGACGTCCTTCACCCAGTCCCTGTTTGTGGACCTTCTAGATCTCATGTAATTTCTAAATATCAGAAAGATCACTGAGATTTTCTCTGCATACAGATTATACACATTACTGTACTAGGTCAGACTAGCTCATGGTCCTGCCTCTGAGAGTGTCTCAAAATGAACGTCCAGGAAACGAGAGTGTAGGAAAAAATGAACTTTTAAGAATAGTAAGATACAATATAAGAATACACTAAGGGTATCATCCCCAACGTTCTCCTTGTAGAATTTGAAATGCAGGTATATTTTATAGAAAAAGGGACCTCTATTTATTTTACCTTTAACAGACTTCTCAGCCATTAAGATGTCTAATGTTCCCTCAAAACAAAACAAAACAGAATTTCAGCATTCACAACATCCCATAGAAAGGTATTCCAAAGCTTAATTACATGCTAGGGAAAAATATAATTCATTTTTTTCTAGCCTATGACAGGTTATCTTCAAGTGATATCCATTAATCCTGTACTGGAAGATGAACAAGCATTCCTTATTCATCCTTTGCAGGCTACAACATTTATTCATGATTTTTTTAAACATCTCATGTAACACCTCAGAGTTGGTTCTTTTCTGGGCTGAAGAATCTTTATTCTATTTACTTGTCTCCTCTGTTGAAGTTATCCTATGACTTTGATCAACTTGGTCAGTCTTTTCTGAAAGTTTTTCAATTCTAGTAAAAATTTTTGAGGTTGACAAATCAGACATTGCAGAGAGACTGTCACATAGTTATGCAATGATATGATGATATATTTGTTTTGCTTTCAATTTGATTTTTAATAATTTCTAACACTTTTTGGTTTAACTCACTACTTCTGAACATTAAACTGAACAAAAACTTACATTGTAGCATTCAATAGATGCTTATATGCATCTATTGAACCCAGTCATGTTCTAATCTATCTAGATGCCTCTGCAAGGGACAGTTATTAAACATAGAACAGGAACTGTTGGAAATTGCAAAAGAAAACCAGTCAGCTATAAGGAGCAGTTTTTCAAGAATTGCACACATTTCTTTTGCAATGTATTTTTTACTTTAAGTTCACAACATAGATTATTGCATGACAGGTATCAACTAAGCAGAAATATTTCATATTTTATTGTGGTACATAACAGGATAAAATGACAACCTTATGATAAGATAAATGATGGACATTTTCCTGAGATATTAATAAAATTAACTAAAACATTATCTAATTTAATATCAATCTGCCTTATGAAGAATGCTAAATGTACATTTTCTCTCAAGTAATTGCCTCATAATTTGAAGTTATTTCAAAATTCTGTTTATTCCACTCTATTCCTTCTTCCAGTAATAACACACAATGAACCAGTGTTCTGTTTAGCTTCTCTGGGAAACTGGAAGTGAAATTGCTAAAGCCACTGATACCAGTTGGGCTAGGATTTCATGCTACTGCCATCATCCTCTGCTGATCCTCCTTCAGCGTTCTTATCTGAGTTTAAAAATGGTTCACTTTCATTCAGGGGAAACAATGACACACATACTAGGCTGACATTTTAAAAGGCAAACTTCACCTTTGCAATTTGTGTTTCTCCAGACCTCATTTCTCTCTCCAGTGCACAATATGAGTTGCTCACTGCCTGGTCAGAAGCAAAAAAGACAGTGGCAAGAGTCAGTGTGACTCCCTCCAGATGTTCTTAGCAGAGGAGCTGAAATGAAGGTTATAAATGTTGGAATAAGTCACGGATGTGGGTTTGTAGTATGTATGGTATGGTATGTCGGTGGGAAAATGATCTGTTTGTTTCAAGAATGATTCTTAAGTGAGTAAGCAACTAGCTGGCTGGAATACAGCTACAGTTCTATAAAAATACACGTCACAGTGTGTCTTGGCTACTATGATATTCCAGACAAAGAAGATGCATTGTGACTGAATTATGAAAAAGTATAGTTCAACAATCCCCTCAGATAACAATGCCAGCATTTTAATGCATGAATTAGCATAACTGCTAAACATCTCAAAGACTACTTTTCAGAAACACAGTGTTTAGGAACAATGGTGATTCCAGATGTTGGATATTTCTATGGCATCAGAAAAAGGATCACAGCATCTACTCTTCCTCTTCCCTGCCTACATCAGCACCCATTGAAGGCCTGAAAGGAAGAAGTCAAAGAAAATCTACCCCCTGGCTGCCAAATCAGCTCACAGGGAAATCTTGTTAGCGCATGCAGAATCTACCACTTCCGAGCCTGCTGTACTTTATGCAGTGGACTGGAAGAAAACAGGCACATCCACCTTCCCCACACTATGCTGTAGACAGTTCTCATCCAGGAGCTGGGACAAGATGTTTGATAGGACTACACCATACCCCATCAGGCAGCTGATTTTATGCTGTTACTTTGAGACAGAAGTTTTGTCTGTTTTTCTTTTCATATTTAATCTGTTAGCTAAGACTTAGCTTTCTCTTTTTAAAAAGCTCATTTAGTATGCAGTTTATTCCATACTTAATTTTCCTTGTATTTGATCTAGTTGTATTTTTAATAGCTCAACTCTTCTTTATTATACCCCCTCTATACATTTATATCATAATTGCCAATTGACTTGGCCCTAGGTTTCTTAAAGATCACGTAGGAAAGGAGACTCTTATTGGAATGTAAATGTTTGAATTTTAATCAAAGTAAAGGAAGAAGCTTTGTACCTGTTCTACATGAAAGCCAGGAATTTTAGAACTGAAACCTCCCCCACTATGATTTCTAGCATCAGCAAGTGTTCAACTGCATTCTATTAATATTATTTGTAAAGCAAGAGAAATGAATGATAGCAACACTTCTCAAGATGGCAAGGAAAAGAAATAAGATACATAGCCCTCTAGGAAGTTGTTCTTAAGGTAAGATAATCACATTCAAATTCTTAATTCCATATGAGAAACATAGTTGAACAAACACCTAATGATTGGTTCTTTAGTTCTTCCTGTTTGGCAATGATTTCTCAGTTCAGCTTCTCAGGACACGAGGAGACTGCCCTCAAAATGCACTTCACAAAATATTTTTCTACATGCCCCTTCACGGAGCATGAAAAGTAGACACTCACCTGCTTATCCTTTTCAATGTTGTGTTAGTGGTTCCTGGAATATAGTTTTGTAGTGTGTGAAGGGAGCAAGAGAGGTTTTCTTATCTGACACTATCTGTTCATGTCCTTTGAAAAGCAATTTTTTCTGAGGCACTGAATGTATAGATTTTTGGAACTGTTAAGAGCAATCTCTGGTTCTCCACAACTCTGAAAACCCAGCCATACGCATCTCACTTTTGCTAACTTTTTAAGAAAGAAGGCTTAACTAAAGATGTAGAAACTAAAATTCTTAACCTTGTGGCTATCTTCTCATACTTCTCTCTGTAGGGCTTTCATTCCCTCCCCTTTAGGCACCCTCTCTAGGCACTCTCCAATATAATCACTTCTCTCCATACATATGTTTTTTCTCCTCCAGTTCTTACAGTTAGTCTCCACCATTCCCTCTCCACTCTCATTTTCTATCTGATGCTTTCCAAAAAGCTGTCTGTTTTCCAAATTATCCCTATGGCTACAGCTAGTTCCCAGTCAATCCTCTCTCTTTTCAGTCCACAAGGGACCCCTGCCTTCCCTGTCTTGGGTACTTGATAAACAGAATTCACATTTAACAGCCGAGTAACCAATTGTTTATTACCACCGCTTTCAACCTAGTAGTGCCATTCAATATAATATCTACACTTGTAAGAAGTACAGTAAAGATTTTATGACAAATGTGCTACGAATTGAGAAGCTTGCCACTGAAAATACATTTATATAAAATCATGTGGTGTACAGCTGTTGTTTGTTGGCAACACATTTAGAACGGCTGGAGTATCCCACGATTAAACTGAATTATATTGTCCTTTCTAGCTTACAGAAGGCTTTTTCTTTATTTTTAAAAAATCTGCCATCCTTCTTCAGAGCTTTCAAGTGTACTTACAAGAATTTATTTGGTATAAACAATTTTTTCCACTAAACAACATCCACTCCTATATTAATAGGCAGACAGCATTACTGGGTTTTGTTAGAAAAAGCAAAAGAAAAGGCCTTCCTGCTATAAGCAGAGAAATATATGTGCAGTGAGGAACTCTGATTCTGAATTCTCAGGGACTGGAATAAACTCAGTAGGACTATCTGCTGTGTCATGTTAGTTGGTTCTCCACAGTCTCAACCACCCTTGTAGCAGCAGTGTGCACAGAGCTCTGCATTCTTTTCCAGCAAAGCAGTTTTTAAAAAGGCAAGGCCCAAGATTTGCAAATGTAACCAGTGACTTAATGGCAGCAGCCAAACTAGGCAGTGTAAGAAACCAAGTCCACTTTGAGAATCCCCCAAAGGTCGGTAAAGCTGAAGCCCCTCTTTTCCACCAAGCCACTTAGATTCAGACTAAACTTAGGATAAATGATAAGCTATTTCAGTTTTGACTGAATTTCTAAATGCATTTAACTGTTGAAAATTGAATGGTTATGCGATCCTCTAAATTTGAAGAGTATCTTGTAGACTATTAACAAGGTACAGCCTTGTAATCTACACAGCTGCAGTAGTCAATGACTGCTAACAATTTTTTTTTTTAAAAAGCATTGTCTTACATAGGAACTCAAAGGTCTTATTCATTGTAACAGTATTCATTTGGGCAATAACAATCAGGGTGCTGTTACCTTTTGCAGAGTTTTAATCCAGTGTTTTTGGCCCAGTAAAATCCAACATCTCTCCCTGTATTAAGTCTTAGAGTCTTACCAGAATAAGAATGGCTACATGCAGCTGCCTTTGGCTGAACAAATTAATGTCTTGGTACCACTTACAAGTTGATCAAACTGGAACAGCCTTTAGCCCACAAAAGTTAAGATAAATTGCATTAACTGTCACCCCAATATTTTTTTTACAATTAATACCATGATAATAAATCCGTACATTTGAGGATAAAAAAAAGAGGGATATTGAACAGGATGGTGAATGAATATAAAACATTAATAAAATTTAATTAGACTGCTATTTCAGTAAACTGAATAGAAACATTAAACTGATATATTTATTAAATTTAAGGGATATCCACTCCAAACCCTCAATCAATTGACCGAGATTACACAAATTAAAGCACACAAATTTAGTGATCAGTTCAAGATGACAAGAGAAATACATTTAACCTCAGAAAGCACAACTAATGAGGTCAGCATCAGACTTTTTTTTTTTTTTTTTTTTTATAATTTTGATGCAGCTGTCTTCCTTGGCTGGATGACAGTAAAGGAAATAACTTCTCACCAGACAAACTGCAGTACAGTCTTTGGCAAAGACAGTCTTCGGTAAAGACAGTCTTCATACAAAGCCTGCATTACAGCACACTACTGCTCATAAAGAAAACTGATGAAATTTCTTCTTCAGCTGCTTAAAGTCATGTGTAGAAAGAGAAGAGATTTGTGAAATGAGTGAAGAGTTGATGACTTGATATTAAGACATAAGAGGACATGTTGGAAAAACATTAAATATTCTCTCGCAGTCTTCTCTGATTTTTCGCCCAATTTTAACCACACTCTGAATCAGAATGTTCTTAGCCAAGCCAGTTGACTGACTGCATATATAGCCCCAGCTCATAAAAAGAATGAAGTACAATATGCTGGCTTAAACCACTGCAGCTGCAAACATGTTTTGTTTAACATCTACAATGTCATACTAGTATAAACTTTAAGATAGCAGAAGATGCTTGAAGGCCTAAGGTAAAAAAAGACCTCTACAATAGAACAAGTGGGCTTGGGAATTCTTGCATTCAAGAATAATTAACAATTCAGTAGTCCATTTCTGATCAAAAAAAGCATCCCTTTTCTTCTGCCCTATCCCTTGAAGCAACCAAGGCCAAGCTGAATGGGGCATTGAGAAACCTGGTCTAGTTGGGGGTGCCCTTGCTCACAGGCTAGAGAGGTGGGCCCAGATGAACCTCATGAGGTTCAACAAGAGCAAGTGCAGGGTTCAGCACCTGGGCTGGAACAATCCTCACTATCAATACGAATTAGGGGACGAGGTATTAGAAAGCAGCATTGAATAAAGGGACTTGGGAGTGCTCGTGGATGAAAGGCTAGACATGAGCAGACAGTGTGCAGTTGCAGCCCAGAAGGCCACTCACATCCTGGGCTGCATCAAAAGATGTGTTGGCAGCAGATCCAGAGAGGTGATTCTACCACTTTGCTCTGGTGAGACCCCACCTGGAGTATTGTGTGCAGGTCTGGAGCCCTCAATATAGGAAGGATATGGACCTGATGGAGCGGGTCCAGAGGAGGGCCATGGAAACAATCAGGGGGTTGGAGCATCTCTGCTACGAGGACAGGCTGAGGGAGTTGGGGTTGTTCAGCCTGGAGAAGAGGAGGCTCTTAGAGGACCTAATTACAGCTTTCCAATACCTGAAGGGGGCCTACAGGAATGCTGGGGAAATTCTGTTTACAAAGGCCTGCACTGATAAGATGAGGGGCAATGGCTTTAAGCTAGAGAAAAGCAGATTTAGATTGGATATTAGAAACAAATTCTTCACTATGAGGGTGGTGGAGCACTGGAACAGGTTGCACAGGGAGGTGGTTGAGGCCCCTTCCCTGGAGATATTCAAGGTGAGGCTCAATGAGACCTTAGGCAACCTGGTCTAGTTGGGGGTGTCCCTGTGACTGCGGGGAGGTCGGGCTAGATGACCTTTGGAGGTCCCTTCCAGCCTGGATGATTCTATGAATATGCTAGGGTGTACTTGGATGATTTTGCACACAGTGTTCAATCAGCTTGTTCAAAGATGAAACCAACACTCAACTATCCAAAAGCCACCAAAAAAACAGCAGATTACAATTGTGTTTCTATTTGCTTTTATCCAACTTAAAAAACATTTGACTGACAGAACATTTTATTCTCCCCATATCTGGAAGATAAGACTCTCACTGTGTTTTAACTGAGATTGACTCAAATTTATTATAGTTAATAGAGTTAAATACTAAAATGTCACTTAATGTATATTCCCTAAAATAGATTGAAATTCAATTAATATTTATGGTAAGATTAACACTTTTCCCTATATAAGTTTTGAACAATGAGAGAAAAACAGGAAGTTACAAGGACTAGCTAAAATGGAGAAATCATCTTGAAAATAAACCTAAGATCAACGCAAAGTTTGTCTTATTCCCTTTCTCTAGCTTCAATAGCAACCATTTTATAAATCATTCCAGAATACCATATGATGAAAGCAACAATACCCCCCATCAGAAAAAAAATCACTATTATACCCATCCAGGGTTTTTCCCTCCTTTCTGGAAGAACATTTATGCAGGTGCGAGTTATAATAATGGTTGGAAGAAACTACCTCATGGACAGGTGCTGGGCAAGCAACCACTGAACTGGAGTGCTGCCAGTACACCTCACTCTTGGCTGGGTCTTTACATGGCAAAAAGCTTAGCCATAATATTCAAATTTCACTCATCAGCCACTTCCTTTTTTTCACCTCTTACACCTTCCCCTGCCAGTCTTTCCCTTTGAATGCAGTGGGGCTTTGTGCAGAGGTTATTTAGAAACGTATCATTCCTAACTGTATTAAATCAAACTTTGGATGAAATAAGAATTTTACATCTCTAACTAGTGGTAGCAGTAGGTATCAAAATCTTCCAGTGTTGGAAACTCTCACTGCCTAATAGAAAGTTTTTCTTTCATGCCACGGAATTGCTCTTTTCTGATTCATTTGTGGCTTTCTTCTTTTTCACTCTACAAGCTTGCCATTGCACTTCTTGTCCTAGTGTATTCTACTAGTAATTTCATGTTTAATCCTGTATTGGAAAACCCAGGTTTAGGTCTTTTTGGGGGGGAGCTGGTTTTTTTTCTGTCTTTGTTTTGGGGTTTGCTTGGTTTGGTTTTCTTTGGTTCTGCATCTCCCCCAGAAATACTTATTTAGAAATTATTTTGGAGTGCTTATTATACATAATGACTTGGTCAACAGATTTACATTTCAGCTGTAATCCTTCAAAGGAACAGTTTCTGCACATTCCTTGCTTTTTATTAAAGTGTTCCTGATAACATCAGCTTCAAAATCTTCCCTCAAAACCATATCTATGGGGAAATTTGTCAACTGGTTCAAATTCTCTGCTTTTGCTTCTCAGGAAAGAGCTCTTCAAGAAATGGGTTTCTGGTCCTTAAACTTCAGATTTGGTCCTTAACAATAATACTAGTTTGACACTGTGATATTTCATAAAGTTCAGTATTCAAGGATTTTGCCCCAAGACACACTTTCAGGGTTAGACAAGTTTGGCTTGAATCCACAGCAAATGTTCATTTTGTACCATTTACAGATTCTGCCCTCTGATCAAAAACTGATTTGCCTGAATTTAGTTACTCCAAAGTCTTGATTCATAGTAGTATGCTAGACTTTTAACAGTTAAATTCTAATAAGATATTTTCCACGAAAATGCATTCCAACAGCTGGATCTCGGATCAAGATGCTGCAAGATTACAGTCAGCTCTGTTATTCAGTAGATAACATCTCTTTTTCAGAGCTGAGTTCAGTGTTAAACCTGAAACTAGTCTTAATCTGGATGCAAAAACTTCCTAAACTATACCATTTAGTTGAATATAGTATTGCTGAATTCAAAGATCAGAAATACAAATTGTTCATCACAAAAGCAATTAAGAGTTTCTCATTTCAAACAACATATACACAAGGAATAAAACTTGCAGAAATTCTAAAATCACAGATATTATAGCATCTTTATTTACAAATAGAAGGAGATACAAATATGACAATACTCCCACATATAAAGAAATTAGATTTACTCCATAAGTATTTTAATAGTAGCGAATACCAGTATTGAGGACATAGTGAAGTAAAGAGGTAAAGAAGTAGTAAAGTAAGGAGAAGTGTAGAAAGTAGAAAGCTTCAATGCAGTTTCCATGCATGAAAAAAGAGAAGGTGAGTCTATAGGCTTCAAAACAGTGTACAAAAAAATCAAGTAATACACTAGCTGTAGGGAAGCTCTGGTTTCAAGATAAAACTTGGGAAACAGGCCCCTGTGTATATATTACTGCATTATAATTACACCATTACATTGAGATATAATGCTGTTAACACAGCATAGTATTAATAATCAGTAAAAAAAATAGGAACCATCATTGCCTAATGCCTAGCTCCTTTGCAGTGCTTTTTATCTATAGATATCTGAAAGGCTCAAGACACAACAGTTTTCCAAAACAGTGACTTAAAGCTATTTCACTATTTATTCTGACACAGCACATTTAGATTTTTAAATCTTTCAAGCATTTGAGTAATTATGGCAGGCCTGAGCCCCTTGTTACTACTACTTACTTCTTTTAAATTCTCTTAATTAGGACTAGTTGACTCAGGTAATTAGAAGAAGAATTTCCATTTTTCCCAACATTCAACAAGTACAGATTCACAATAGTTCTTGTGGCAGAGCTCTTCTTTGTAGACAGTTAACCAGAGTATTTGTCTCTGTAGCATTAAGCAAATTGGATGATTTTATAATTAACACGATAACCACACTATATTTGGAAGTAGATGAATAGCCTTACAGCTGCATAACATGTTGGCAGGTAAATAGAACAGCAGCGAAGCACAAGGTTACAGAGAGCACTTTATATATTTTAAGTACAGAGGTAAAAAAAAGCAATGACTTACCTGTGGAGATGAGGGACTAAAAGCCACATTGATGACAGATTCTGTGTGTCCCCCAAGTTTATATGAAAAAGTGCTGGAATGCATCTCATATATGTAAGCCTAAAAAATAATGAGATTACAATGTTTACTTTAAAGAAATATATAACATTCTAGAAGCACCATGTTATTTTATAGGAGGACTAAAGATTCAGCTTACAGAGAAGTTAAAAAATTTCCATAAGAGCAAAACAGATATAAAATTCATTAATATCTTACAATTGATTTCTACTATTCAGGATAGTTTAAGTTAACTCATATTAAAAAAAAAAAAAATCAGAAAAAGTATGCAATCTTTTCCCCTTAAATAAACATTACACATATTTCAAGTAGACAGGTAAGAAATTCACTCTTCTTGAAAAATATTTTAAGGGTGTTCTTCAGAACATAACCCCTTTCTTTTAAGTAGATATATGTAGAATCTAAAAGCCTGGTTTCTAAATTTGAAAACTTTTATGTTTTGTTGCTACATTAAATATTTTTTTAAGTTTTCACATAGGTCTTTGCAGTTTTTAGTTGAACAGCATAGAACTCAGTAACAAATCAATAATATTACAAGTGATGTGGGTGTCATCAATGAGGAAAAGCATCCTGCCTTTTTTTCTCAAAGGAAAATGGGAAAAGTGCTTTACAAGGAGTAAATTAAATTTAGCAACAAAATAATTACATTCTTATTCATGCAGCCTCAAATAATGAACCGGTTCCAATACAAAACTGCATTAAGAAGCCAACACAATATTCAGTGAAAGTCATAGACATACTGTTACTATTAAAATAGTTGGCTTTTGATATTAAATTAACATTATCTTACATAAACAAAGCAGAAAATATTTTAAAATGCGTCCCTCACATAAGAAACACTTGTGAGAGTCACAGGCTGGTAAATAGGATTGTCTTAGACTATGCCTTATCTAGTGAAAATAACAATTATTTGGACGATACAGTCAGATAGTATGTATACAAGATACATCAGAAAAGACACATAACATCTGTAGAAAATATGCAGACTTATTTGGTACATTAGAAAGAAAATATGCATCTCGAAAGAATAAATTGCAAAGCATGCAAAAAATAGTCAAAGATGATAATACTAACTTGACAATTTCTATAAAAATGTTCCAGGGCATTTACTAAATCTCTGCAATTAAGACTATGAATGTGGAACTCGGAGCACAGCCTAACATAAACAAACTGCGCATGGGCATCATTACACTGATGTATTACTCCGTGACTTGTCCAAAGTTTTTTGTTGATAGTACCCTAAAATGAGTTCACTAGCAGACAGCAGACTGCTGCAAAATACATCTCCCACAATCTTGCAGACACAACTGACAGTTTATGAAAAGATTCATGGACCAGTGCAGGTCCTGAAAAACACTTAATGCCTCACTCAGAAAATAAATCTTTTCAGCCAACTTCAAAAATTCTCCAGTCCAAACCAGAAGAAACACTGGGTAGTCCTCGGTGTCAAATACTCCTTTCACAATCATATTCACTGAGTGTCAAACCAGGAAGCCCACTGTGTATCTACTTAATTACATCCAGTTTATAAACCTCACATATCCTGGATTTAATCCAGGAAGATGGAATTAAAACCACCTACTGTCATAAATGAAGTACGTAAAAACAGATAGAAACATAGGCCATAACACAGCTACTGTCCCTTTTATCTCTTGGGACATGATCGGTTCACAGGGGAACAGATAGGTAAGGGGAACCCAAACCAGATAAAAGTGATATAATGAAACAGAAGAAACTATTCTGATGTGTCTGTAGACATTCTTTTCTCTGATGGAAAGTACAAGAGCATGTATTAATAAGTTCAGCCTGTACATAGAACTACTCAAGTTCTTGCTGTTTCCATACAGTTGTTGTTTGTAAATACCCCCATTTAGTCATAAGATTTCTCTTATTGACATAGAATAACATCCTAAACAGACTACAATATTTCCAAGTAATTAGGCTTAAACAGAGAAAGTTTCAGAATTCTAATATTATGGAACCTTGCATAATTTCCCTTATTTTATAGGGCTACATCTGTGCGTTGTCCTCCTTCGTTACTGGCTCTCCATTTTTCACGCTGATGACACTATACCATGACTCAACTGGTATCAAAATTATCAGATGTTGCTACCTATGTGTTAACTCAGTACCTGTAACATTGTGCTCTTGTCATAGACAAGCTCTAGCACATTGTACATCACCTGGGTCTACTGTCCTGACTTTCCAAAGGACTTGGTTCCAAGACCAGAGAGTACAAGCAATGGCTTTTTAATTCCAGCAAAGATGAGGTGTAGAGACTACAGTCAGATTGTACTTGACCACCAATGCCATAGCATCAGAGCAGACTATAGCAGCCCTGCTCACGTAATTAACGGAAATCTGCAAGTCTCAAGAAAACGAGAGATGAGATGCTGTATAAGTCCATATTCCAGGGACACTCCAGAAAGGAAAGGACCACACTGAGTAAGAGGAGAGCAAGAAACATTAAAAGCTATACTGCAGTCCCCAAAACAGGATGATCCTCCATATCTAACTGAGTGAAGACAGTATTCATGAAAACAGGAAAAAAATCATTCTTACTAAGCAATCCCACAAAATTCTGTTGACCACTTTTCCAAATGATTCAACAGTATCAAAATACTCAATAATGTCATGACACCTGTTAGGTGTTTGTATCATGAAAGATTCAAATCCTCATAACTGTGTACATGTCCATTCCCTTTGGAAGTGTGCAAATGACCAGAACAGGGGAAATATATCATGTTTCTTAACACACTAAAAAACTCTGTGGGATATAAGAACTTAAATAGATTAGAACTGAATGAAGAAAATATTGTAGAGAATAAAATCAACTCTAAAATTCAGATATTGGTATGTCCTCTGTACTCCACACAACCGATACATGGGGAGCTACTAAAAGAGATTTACAAAACTCCAATTGCAAACATTTTTTTCTCTTCATAAGTTGATTACTCTGCAATTACAAGTTTTTGGGATGCCTGCATTTGCTCATCTCCATATACTAGACCAGTCTTTTGAAGAGAGGTATAGGGAGCAGACAAGACTATGCTTTCAATCATTCACCATGTGTTTCCTTCCTGACCCCAAATTGCCTAACTGGCACTTTTCTTTTATTCTTCAAGCCTATTCTCCTCCCTCGTGGAAGCAGGCACAAAGAAGAGGCAAAATTAAGGACAGGGAGAGCCAAAAGCACAAAATGCTCTGAATCACAGATCTAAAATGCATTCCAGTACTTTCTGCACCAAGAAGAAACATGGCTCCATGTTGAAGAGAACATATCACATAGAGAAATAGCAAAGCTGAAAATTTTGTATCATAATCTAGTGGCTTACAGAACTTTGCCAAACTTATCCAATTAAAAATTAATTAATTAATTTCCATTCCAGGTTCTCGGTTTCATTTGGAGAATTTGGCTTACTTTTTATGTCCCAATTCCTCTCTGTAAAATAGATGTGATAATATTTTGCTGGTTTTGTTTTTGTTTTTGTTGGTTTTTTTTTTTTGAAGACAAATCCAATGTTTGTGAAACCCAGGTAAATCTAGTAATTTATGTTCTTCAGCACACACCAAAATCAACTATTTGGCTCATGTATTTCTTTCAAAATTGCTATGAAGCTTCATAGTGGAGTGGAGCTTCTAGTATAATCTAGAAAGTGCTTATTGAGTTGTTTAAAAAGTGACGTTAGCTAATCACACTTCTGAATCTAAAAAACATTCAAACTTTTACCTCCCAGCCTTTGAGAAATGCTTCTATACCCTGAGCTATACATTATGCTGGGATGCATTGCTCTTGTGAATCATCACATTGTGTAACAAGATTCAGTGGGCTAAAGAAAATTAATGACAAACAAGTACAGATAGAAGGCCATCTGTAGCTAATCACTGAAGCATTCATCAGCATAGGAAAGACCTTTACTCTGATCTTTGCTAGAGAGAGTCCTTCCATATAGAATAGCTGCTACACACAGAACTAAGAACACAACTTTCCCACTGTACTTTATTTCTATGGTTTTATCCTAACAATTCTAGTGTTAAGCTTCTTTTGATACTGTATTTCTATAAATAATAAATCATATATTTAGGTGTCATGGTTCAGCTTCAACAGAAAATGTAACTTCATCCCAGAATAGTTTATTATGCTGCGGTAGCTCTCATCTTCTCTTTCAATAACTGTGCTTTTAAGGAAAGTAATAAAACATCATAGAATGGTTAGAATTGGAAGGGACCTTAAAGATCATAAAGTTTCAACCCCCCTGCCATGGGCAAGGACACCTCCCACTAGAGCAGGTTGCTCAAAGCCACATCCATTCTCGTCTTGAACACTTCCAGGGATGGGGCATCCATGATCTCTCTGTGCAAATCAGATCAGAGTAATGTTGACATGTAACACAATAAAATGTGATTAAAAGAAAAACATCACTGTAAAAAACTACCTTCTATTTAAATAACTCGTTACAGACATTTAAGCTAGTCAGTGATAGTCTAAATTCTGAGAATAAATTTTAACTTGATGCAAGATTGAAAATAAAATTTTCAGTAAATTTATTTTTTAATTCAATAGAAAAACAAACAAACAAAGCTACCACCACCACCACCCAAAAAAACCCCAACCACACCCATTGTATTTTAACAGAAATAACATTCACATGTTCATAAGAAGTGGAATAACTCCAGTATAAACCTTCTCCTACTGTAGTCTGCTTTCATTCTAGTTTTACTACATTTCTGATGTCATTCAAATTGTTTTTCTATTCTCTACTTAATAGATCTTTTTAGCATATTCTTTTCTACAGAAAAAAAAAACCCTGTGATTTATAAATTATACCATAACCCTAGCCACAGAAGGAAAAAAAAAAAATTAAAACATTAATTGACAGCGTAAGAACAGATTTTCAGCAAACCGAATGTAATAAAAAAAGAAAGCAATACAGTCTAGGAAGTACTCAGCAATACCAAAAATGCATATGTTCATATAATCTGTTATAGACTTTAGCCAAAGTCAACCCCTTTTTTTCATATTAAGACCAATTTCTTGTAATAAAAATACTGATTCAGTAGATATTGGTATTTCCTTTCCATTTCTATTCAAGGGTCAGCCAAAAGTAAAAATAATTTACCTGTACCCAGAGCTTCCAAACAGGTTTCCTGCACCATAACCACATACTTACTTGTATTTCCTTTCACTTGAAGTTTGAAGAAAATTTGGAGTAGTCAGTTTTCATTAACCCACAGCATGAGAGTGTATTTAGCACCTTATATGTACATACAAGCTTGTACTTCCTTTAAATATGTAGCAAGAGAGAGGGAAGAAGGCTGAAGGTCCTTCCTTGAGAGGAAGAATTTGTATCCAAATGGAAAACTACTTAATTCTACTGCATAGGTATAGAGAGCATGCTAAATAAATTGACTCTTTATCTGCAGAGTTTCACTATAAATTCTTTCCTCTGTTTTCTTATACTCTGTATTCAAAGCAAACTTGTCCCCATCTGTTCCCAGTGCCCCGTAGTCCAATCCATGGCCATATGCATTAAAGTCAAACTACTTACAGTCCTACTCCCTCCCTGGAAGGGAAAGAGGGTAAGAAAACAAAACACTGAAAGCATTACAGAAAAAAATCTCCTTGCTATCAGCTCCTGCACAGGAATCACAAAAGCAACATTAGTTGCAAGAAAAAACCCTTTGTAACTGCTGTGGCTTTAAACTAGAGCACATTTTTACAAACAGATCATAGAAAAAACACAGACAGAAAGACACTGGTGTCAAAGATACCTTATTTGACTCTACATAAATAGAGATATTTTCTTCAGAAGCTTTGCACAGATTGGCAAATCTGTGACTATTTTTTCTAATATTTAAAAACAGTTACAGAAGATGGAAGTGTTAAAGCCACATGATTAATTAATAAACAAATAATTAATTTTACTTACATTTCTACAAAAGCCATCTGGATTTATGAGGCATTATTCTCCATTTGCCTCCATTACTGACACCAAATCTAATGCACACTCCCACACTAGGTAATAGTATTTAATGCCTGAAGTACTTAATGCCTTCTTTGCCTCAGACTTTAGTAGGTCTTTAATAGTATGACCTATTTTATGACCTATTTATGACCAGTTTTCCTCCAGGTACTCAGCCCCTTGAGCTGGAAGACAGCAAGCAGAATGAACTCCCCATAATACAAGGGGAAATGGTAAGAGACCTGCTATACCACTTAGATGCACACAAATCTAAGGGGCCATTGGGATCCACCCTAGGGTACTGAGGCAGCTTGTGGAAGTGCTCACCAAGCTACTTTCCATAATTTATCAGCAGTTCTGGCTAGCTGGAGTGGTCCCAGATGACTGGAAGATACCAAATGTGGTACCTATCTTCAAGAAGGGGCAGAAGGAGGATCAAGGGAACTACAGGCCTGTCAGTATGACTGTGGTGCATAAGAAGATTACAGAGAAGATCATATCAAGTGCCACCACACAGCACGTACAGGACAACCAGGTGATCAGGCCCAGTCAGCATGGGTTTACAAAAGGCAAGCTGATCTAAGACAAAGTGACCCACTTAGTGGATTTGGGAAAGGGTGTGGATATTGTTTATCTGGAGAAATAATAGAAAGCTTTTGGCACCGTTTCCCACAGGATTCTCCTGGAGAAATTGGCTAATCATGGCTTGGATGGGCATACTCTTTGCTGGATGAAAAACTGGCTGAATGGCTGGACCCAGAGAGTGGTGACGAATGGAGTTAAATCCAGTTGGAGGGCAGCCATGAGTGGTGTTCCCCAGGGCTCAGTACTGGGGCCTGTTCTCTTAAACATCTTTAGCTGTGATCTGGATGAAGAGATTGAGTGCAGCTTCAGTAAGTTTGCAGATGACACTAAGCTGTGTGGGAGTGTTGATCTGCTAGGAAGCCTTTACAGATGGATCTGGACAGGCTGCATCAATAAGTCGAGGTCAGTGGGATGAGGTTCAATAAGGCCAAGTGCTGGGTCCTGCACTTGAGTCGCAACAACCCCATAGAGTGCTACAGGCTTGGGGAAGCATGGCTGGAAAGGTGTCCAGTGGAAAAGGGCCAGGGAAGGTTGGTTGACAGCCATCTGAATATGAGCCATCATTGTGCCCAGGAGGGCAAAACCAACAGCACCCTAGTTTCTAGGGACGTAAATGATCATCCACCTGTACTCAGCACTGTCCAGGCTGCACTTCGGGGCCCATGTTCAGTTTTGGGCCCCTCACTACGAGACAGATATTGAGGTGCTGGAACATGCTCAGACTAGGGCAGCAAAGCTGCTGAGGAGTCCAGAGCACAAACCTTACGAGGATTGGCTGAGAGAATTGAGGTTGTTCAGCCTGGAGAAAAGGAGGCTAAGAGGAAACCTTATCACTCTCTACAACTACCTGAAAGGAAGCTGTAGCAAGGTGGGTGGCAGTCTTGTCCCAGGTAACAAGGGATAAGACTAGAAGAGATGGCCTCAAGTTTTACCAATGGGGTCTAGATTGGATATTAGGCAAAATGTCTTCACTGAAAGGGTTGTCAAACATTGGAACAGACTGCCCTGTTGAGTTGAGTCACCACCCTTGGACATATTTTAAAAGATGTGTATATGTGTTGCTGAGGGAGATGGTTCAGTAGTAACTTGGCAGTGCTAGGTTAGCAGTTGGAATCAATGATCTTAAAAGTCTCTTCCAACCATAGCTGTTCTATGATAAAATTGTTTGGTTTGCACTCCATCATCCCCTGTTTACACCAGAGCACATCTCCCATTGAATCATGTATTTTTCCTCTATCTCAAGCTGAACTACTTATACTAAATGAAAAATAACAATCAGCCTTAGCAGACACCCAACATGGAAAGTTTCAGCCAAAACTGTTCTCAATTATAAGCAACTGAAAACAGAATTATAGTGGAAAGTGTTTGACTACCTTGACTATAGGTATCAATGCCAAATCCACACATAATAAAACAGACTTCACAAGTATCCTAAGCACTGATTAATGCTCTTCAGTCCCAAGATATCCTGTACATTTGCCACATGGTAACATGGAAAGTCTATTCAAGTCACCAAAACAATGAGTATAATATGCCCTTTCAGAGTCCCTTCCCTTTCTAATGCCACTTATGAAGGTTGTTTTTCTGGCAGTAACAGGAAATTGCCCACTACAGTAAGATCTCAGTTTCTGTCCAGTTCTTTTGACATAACTACAAAAGGAGCAACAGTGAAAATATATAATGCTCTTTATCAAGATAAGTAATCTTTCATGGGGATACTTTTCAAATGTATCAGCATGCAGACAGTTATAGCTAACACACTTTGAATGTTCCTCATTAAATTTTGTATAAACTTTACGATCTAAATCATATTTCAGATTTGCTNAGCTAACACACTTTGAATGTTCCTCATTAAATTTTGTATAAACTTTATTTACGATCTAAATCATATTTCAGATTTGCCTCTGTAAGCCACCCTTTCGAGGTTCCAATTTATATTTTTCCTGATTTTAGTTTCTATTTAATTAGCCAATTTGAAAATGCCACATACATGATTGTTCTTATTTGTTCCACCAAACACTACTGTATTTAGGTAGCTTTTGGTTTTATAACATACTTAGGTTTGGCAGGGTGCAGAATTATTACTTGAAGGTTTTGTTCTAAGAAAATTTACCTCACCTCTCATTAAGAAGCAGTATGGTTGGATCATACTCACCCTGGAAATGTCTCTTTTCTGACTGATGCTAAGACTTCCTTCTCTATCAGCTGTACAAATAATTGCATTCCCTGTTTGTGTATTAGTGTTGACTGTTGGACAGAAATACTGAACAATTCAGATAATGCAGATGATCTACATTCAGATTTTTAGGCATAGCAGGGAATGCTCTTAGCTTTACAAAGGATTACTGCATCTTAATAGATTTACAAGCTGAATGCAATCAAGTCCTAAGATTACAGGCATATGCATCAATGATACACAAACATCAACTACTGTCAGGCTAAAAGGTAAATATGGAAAGCACAAACCCTGGGTATAGATCTATCTATATCTACTTTTAGCACCTCACTGCTGCATGCATACCAAAATGGACCTTGGGTGTTCATATCTTTTTTGACATCCTCTTTTGCCTACATTTGAATATGAGGTATTTTGTCCATTTATTTTTCTTTAATAAAAAAGGCTAATTTATATTACTTCTACCCATCTTCAGAAGTATTACCAAACTTGAAGGTTAATGTATACTGTCACGCTGCAGCCTCTTAAAGTTCAGTTTGAAAGCCACTTAGTAAAAAGGTCTTCTATAGTAGTTAAACTAGTGCACATTTATAGACAGCAGAAAATTGTCCACTACTGTCAACTGCCAGTTTGTTTTTCTGGTGGTCAGGTCTGAGGTGTAGAGGCAAAGATAAAGCAATAGCCTGAAGTGACCAAGAAGCAATCACAAGCAGCTAATGTATTTATACTCACATAATTTCATGGCTCATACAGAAATATACCAAGGCTAAGATTTTCAATCATCTTCAAAGGTATACCCAAAGAGACAGCAAAGTAATAATACATCATAAAGTTCTATCTGTATTAACCAGAAAGCAATATTTATCTTCTCTCTCTTAGGATAATAGGCCTAAAAGCCAACCACACAACCAAAGAATCCAAGAACCCGAGGTTCAAGGGTAATACAAAGTTGTGTTCTTTGGAAAGGAATAGATTTTCTACAGCAATAGCTGGCAGAGATGTAGTAGCAGTCTCTCTCGTTCATTCTCTGCCATGGATTTCCTTCTGCCAAGCAATGTCAGTCCTGTTTTTTCCATAGTAAACATTACTAATGCTATTTTCTCCAGATGTTTTCTCTTAAAGCCTATCTTAGTTCATTGAATCATAGAAGGGGTTGGGTTGGAAGGCACCTTAACAATCATCTTGTTCCATAGTTAAACAATGTAGACATAAAATAAAACTTGAACAACATATAACTGGGATATCAATGACACTGAAGACCGAAACAGTCCCTACCACTGCTTCACAGAATACATGCTGTTGTTCAAGCCCTCTGGTACAAAGATACTAAATACTACACAATATCATTATCAGACATTTTTAAAAATAATTTTCCAGTAAAAAAAAAAAAAAATCTTCCTATTTTTCCAAACCCAGTATTAAAGTCAACACTATAGCACAATATTGTATTAAAAATACCTATTTAACAATCAGTGATACCTCCAAGATACACTCCCAAAAGATAATGAATTAAACACCTAAAAAGTTCTAGCGAAATTGTGGTCTCACAGGGAGAAGAATTTTGTCATTCACATTTGGGGGTTCTTGGAGTGGTTTTCTCTTTGCTATCTAGATCATTTTATGCAATTTTGTACCTAATCGGATCCAGTTGTTAAGGTTATCACACCAGACACATGAGGGTGGAAGTATTTCATATAAATAAGATTGGAGTGACTGACTGCAGTGTTAATAAATTGAGATAGTCCTCATCTGAAGTCTTCTTTTAAAGAGAAAAGGACAGAAGAAAGATACCATTGCTAATCTCCATTTTATAAATCAGGATTGAGCCCCCCAAAAACTAATATGACTAATTATGTGTTTATGGTAATCATGAAATAGATCATAAATTCCTATGGTAATGATTACAAACAGTGCAAAGCAAGAAGAACAAATGTACAGAACAAAAAAGTGCCAACAGCACAAACTCCAAATATATCTTTGTGCTATTTTATGTCTGATTCTGTGAACGGAACACTATTAACACAGAGAACATTCAGGTTGTTCAAGGAATTGCTCTTCCACTTCAGCCTTACCTGAAATATTTGATCTGCATGGCCCAAGGCGCCTCTGTGACACAAGTCAAAGCACAGTAAATGGGGAAGACCTGGAGATGTCCTTCAAGAAGGGATGTGCACACTTCTTATCCAAACAAAAAATCAAATGTGCACTCTGTATCAGTGCACTGCAAAACTCTACACGAGAGAAAATAAGGGGAACAACCTTAACAATCTAAACTACTTCAAATTATAGAGCTCCTTTCAATATTGCTTCACACAGCCAAAATATATGTGGCTGATTAAAGTAGGTGATGAGTTTAACAGACAGGAGCACTGCATTTTGAATGCATTCATGAGTGATAAAATAAGAAATAATGCTTTTAAAGTTACACATCTCAACGTAAGGACAGATAAAAAATAAAACTAAGAGTACTGTTATATAATATGTATTTTTCTTGTTCTTATAAAATTTATTATTCATCTAACTCAACAGGGAAAGTCACAGCTGGAAGGCACAGCTGGATTTAGAATGTGTTTCAAAGACAACCTTGTAGGCAAAATCCTATATTTTGATGAAAAGCGTCAATGGAAGACAACTTCATACATTACCCATGGATTTTCAGTACTGATGTTGCAACCTATTATGCTGAATATGTTTGGGTTAGTCAGTGGGAACCGTGAGCTCAGGTTTTGGAATTAGACATGGACACAGAGTTTTATTTTAGCAAATTCCATTTCAGCACTAGGGTTGAAAAGTGGCACTTAAAGTCAAAAAGACTTTTTTGCAAAGCAAGAATGAATCTGAAAACAATTAAAGAGCCAAATCTTTATTTCTGCATTCCCTACTTCATTTCTGGAGAATTGGAATTTATTCAGAGAGCCCTAAGGTCTTCAAAGACAACAATGAAGAACCTAATTAGATATGAAGTAAAACAGCTAACTAGAACTGCATGGAACACAGGAGAAGATTAGCTATTTTTATTTTTAAAAGTAGTATTTTTTCACACTCTCTAGATATATTTGTCAGTTTAGACTAAGATTTCTTTGGTAAACAGATATTTAGGTGAAAATTCTTGTATAGAAACAAGAAAAAATGGAAATCTAAACCAAATTAAGAGCATTTGTTCAAATATTCTTGATACTATTGTCATATAGTCAGAAAATTCAAATTGTCTGCTTATAAATGGTTAGAAATGAAAATATTGTGTGTATGCAGTTAAGAAAAAGTCAACCCTTGTCTCTTGTAATCTTAGGCTATTTAAGGTGAAGAGAAGATCCTACATTAGAAATTATAACTTGCTATGTTTTCTATTCACTATGAATTATGGTAAGGAGAATAAGAGTTCAAAAGCAATATACTGCAGGTACCCGCTTTGATCAGACTGTCAGGTCCTACATAGGTCATGACAAAGGTCCCCTTAAAGAAGTTGGAGTAATCAGCAAGGGGAACACTTTCAACCCATGATTTACAGTATGTAAAAAATCTCATACTAAGAGACACAAAAGCAGTTCAAATAAAAACACCTGGCTACGTCAGCCACACAGAAGCTATACCAAGCTGTTCTCATATAAAATAAGTCATATACTTTGTAAGTAGATAAAAAAAGCAGACAGAATTTGCATCTCTTTATTTACAATAACACATTTTTGTTTTCTGATTTTATGTCCTGTAGGATTATGGTTTTGATTTTGCTTTTAATCATTGGAGCCAACATTCTGCTGCACTCTGTCAAACACTTCAGATCTTGTGAAATATAAAAGGCAGTTTAAGGTTAACCTCTCTCAAGTATATTCTAATTCTACCTCTTTTGGTTTTAAAACTAATCATATCTGTTAACCACAAGGTGCAAGCATTACACTTAATAAATTGAACTACAAGTTGATTGAAGATACAGTTAAAAGCCAGTGTTACATAACTTATTTCCAAAACGTGTCATTTCAAGATAACACTTTGTATTTAAATGCTGAATTTTTATGCAGCTTTTTGAATTCCACTGGACATTCACTCATAGAATACAATCTGCAAAAATATGTGCTTTCTTGATACTCTTATAACTGTTCCATCAGTCCATCTGTCAGGTTGTTATTAGTTTAACGATATGAATGGACTATTCAGTGCCATGTTCAATTTTCTTTGTCAAAAGGAAACACAAAAGTATGTCCAGTCTCAGCATTTCAAAAAGAAGCCTCCTAAAAATGCCCCAAGATGGTATTTTGTCATAACAGTACAGTTGTAGCAAGAGTCTGAAACTTGACTCAGTTCTCCTGAGGGAACAATACCACAAACAATGAAAGTTCTCTAGAGACATATGATGCAAACTATGCCAAATTCCAACCCAGGAGCCACACTAAAACATATTGACTGGCACTGTGTCCACCGGGGACCACATGCCAACTGGAGCAGGATACATTCCAGCTATTCAGCTTCCTACGATGAGCAACCGTGTGCCAAGAATTTTGAGTACAGGTGGTCATGCTCTATTCCTTTCTTTCTTTGTATCAGCAGTAATTTTAACTGATAGCCTTAATGTAAAAGAGAACACAGCAGGTCTTGTGACTGCACTTCTTTTTATATTATTCAAAAATCAATCTCAACTAAATATGTTTGTATCATATAAATTATGAGCTGAGATCAGTATTAAATGCATTTTATTTCACAGACAAAGCAAAAAGCCTTTCTTTTGTATTGCAAACTACATTTTGAAATGCAAATTACCAGAAACTTGAATAATATATTTTTATCATGGAAATGTCAAGAACACATTAGCTATTGCCAAACCTCCAGCAATCTGCCAATAATATCTCTAACCTTCACACATGATTGGAGCCAACATTTCAAAACTAGCCACAAAAGTAAATTCCTCGTGTTCTGAATTTGAAGTTGACCAGAAGCCCTGTGTTATAGTCCTGATGAGTCACCTAGAAAGACCTAGAAGAAAGTTAAACAACTTTCCTACCCAGATGTTTTGAAAGGATGTGCTTACAGTGTACCCAAGCCCAGTTTCAAAGGCCTCTACTGCAAACTAGCAATTATCTATCTCTTGGCATACACCAAGAAAAATATTGTGCCAACAGCTCAGGACTTACTGAATTAAAATTAGGTGCATGCTCAAAAGGTAGTAATACACTTTCACTCAGGATTCTTTGCTAAGTGTAATAATTTAAACACAGTTGACATTGAATGAGAAGAGAGCGTGTCTGGGGAAGAAACACACACAATTGAAGTTACATCATAAACTATGAAAAACTCTAATCACTGTTGAATGACTTTAAATTTTGCATTCAGTTAACTGGTTCATAAGAAACCAGTAATGAAAGATTCATCACTTTGTATTTAGGAGCTTAAGTAAGTTAATGTGTAGTTGCTACATATTTCCTAGTGGTCAGATACGTGCACACTACATAAAGTTGTGCTACAGGTGATACTATTCTCATCTTTGATGGCAGGTAACAATTTAGAGTCAAGGACTATGAAAACTTTTAGAAACAAACTTTTCACAATAACTTTGAGCACTAAGATTTGGTTGTTCAAGGTTTTTTCAGGCAAAATGAACAATGTTAAAACCAGGAATCATATGTAATTGCTACTTATAAACTATGAGAAAGTATGACAGATGTCAGTTTTGCAAATTAAGCTGAATCCTGGAAATGCACATAAAATATTACTGTATGTACAATACAGGTAGCTCCTATAGTTTAAGAGGAAAATAAAAAAAAAAAAAAAGATTACTTACACAATTGTCATCTGATCCACTAGCTATAAACTGTCCACAGGGAGATATTGCAATTCCACATGGGTAGCGGTGGCTACTGTGTCCCTCAAAACGACGTTCACACCTTCAGAGAAATTTTAGTCTTATTAACAACAGCTTAAAACTGGCTCTTGTACTGCCATTTTCATTAAATCCTGCTGAAGTCTCATTCATTTCTCTTAGTCTACAAACTTAGTAAGGCAAATCCACAAATTAAATTTTTTATTACTCTGCAGTAGGATTTTGACAAAATGGAAAGACATTAAAGAATATTAACAACTGACAATAAAATAAACACACAAAACTACCCCAGGACAATGCCCAAAACCACGCTTTGGCCTTGTTTAGTCTACAAAGATAAAAACATCACCAGTATTGAGAAATGAGGAGCTGTGATGCCTAAACGTTAAGCTACCCCAAGTCAGCCACCTCAGCACAAACTCTTGCATTAAGGGGGAGGGCATTGAGAAAGCCAGTCTGCTCTGTGAAGCTTCAGAAAACTCTTTCAAGGAATTCATATTCAGTATGTTGAACCATAATTTGCTTAATTATTGCTTGTTTTTATTATACCCAAATCTGGATATTTAATCTGTGTTGCTCTATTTACATTCCTACTCCATGCACTAATTTATTGTATCTTGTAAATCCAAGAAATGCAATATCCAAGTGACATTCCAAACTGATAAATCTAACCCTGTAGATAACTTCTTACCTATCTGTGTTAATACATTCTAAAAGAAGGAATGCTTTAATGTTTAACACAGGGAATCAATTTCCTAATTCTTGTTAACATTGCAAGGTGTATTGTGGAGTAAATTTTTGATAGCTGAGCATACTTTTCCCATTTAAAGATCATAATTTTTAAATGAGATGAAGATTAATATCCATCTAAAAAAATCCATGGTTGGACTTATCACAAAGAACTCTGATAGCTTTGCAGTCACTATAAAACTAAGGAAAAAAAGTAGTATTTAGTGTTGCTTTAATGTCAAAAGACGTTTTAATATAAGTTTCAACCCCATTCAGACTTATCACTTTCATATGCATAACTCATTTCAGAGCTTTATTTTTATACTCATGAGGTATCATTTCAAAAAAGACTTATTACTTATCTTTATTCTTCTTTTTCCCTTATTATGAATGCTATCAACCTACCCTTCTCCTTACAAAACAAATTCATACTTCCCCATACTACACCTGTCACACATTCTTTTTTTTTTCTTTCCTTTTCTTTTCTTTTCTTTTTTTTTTTTTTTTTTTTTTTTATGTGAAGTCCAGGATTAAATTTGAAAGAGGAATTTCTCCTGACATCTGTGATACACACTTTTCCCTGGCCAGTGAAATGACAGACACTGTGTTAATTTGATTGACTGAACCCATGTGAAAGAATCTCTAAATTTTTATACCATGTTGTTCTTTTAGACACAGATGTATGGGTAAGAATGCAATGAATGCCAAGTTTATTTTGTTCGCCTAGGTGAAACCTGCATACTTAAAAACATTACTTTGTGACAGATCCAATGGCTATCTCTTAATACAGCATAAAAAAGACATTTTTGAATGCATGAAAATACACCCTTTTACAGAGGCTAATGCTGAACTTTCATAGATAGTATATATTTGGCTGAGTTTCTGTGTAACAAAACTACTGATACCAATGTTTTATGTGTACAGTAACTGGACCTTTCACCACAGGATATTTCTACCTTAAAACTGTTGCAAATAAAACCAAAAAAACCACAAACAAACAAACAAATAAATACAACAAAACAAAACAAACAGAAAACAACTTAAGAAAATGATACAGCTCAAAGAGAAATAACTTATAAAGACAGTCAATTACTGTGCCTGAGATGTGTACACATATTTCAACTTCAGTTTGCACATAGCTCTTGTATGAATATTCAGAGACATCCAATAACAGATGGCCACATGTGGGCCATTGAATAACCTGCCTCTATTCAACCTTCCTATTGACAGTAAAGGAGAACACTAGCTTCTTCAATCTCCTCTCAAACACATCATCCCAACATATATGACTCCAAAGTTTAGGCAATGAGGACAAGTCACAGCATACATATCTGATTTATACTTCCAATAAAATCTACTTCTTGGAAGGTAACTGAGAAGAAAATATAAAGGGGAGCACATGCTTCCCATAGCATAGCTATCACAGAATCATATGACTGAGGCTGGAAGGCACCGCTGGAGGTCATCTTATCCAGCTTCCCTGCTCACCTAGAGCTGGTTGCTGAGGTCTGTGTCCAGATGGGTTTTGAATATTTCCCTTCCACAACCTCACCTGTAGTCAGTTACTGGAAATGGTTTTCAGAATTAGTTGTTCTATCACCTTCCCAGGGATCAAGGTGAGGCTGACCAGTCTGTAGTTCCCCAGGATCTCCTTCTTGCCCTTTTTGAAGACAGGCATGACATTTAGTTTCCTACAAGTCCTCAGACACCTCTCCTCATTACCATGTCTTGAACACAATTGCAACTGACCTCACAATGACATCTGCCATCAATGACCTGAAGGCAGGCTTTAAAGAGCTAGGCTTTTTTCAGCAGTGTCCAGCAACAGGACAAGAGGCAATGGGCAAAAATTGAAACACAGGAAGGAGGATCTTTCTGGACATCAAGAAACACCTTTTCTTTTGAGGGTGATTGAGTACTGGCACAGGTTGCCCAAAGGGGTAAAATCATCCTTCTTAAAGACATTCAAAAGATATCTGAACATGGGCATGAACAACCAGCTATAGGTGACCCTGCTTGATTAGGGGAGTTTGACAAGACACCTCAAAAGGTACCTTCCAATTGCAGTCATGTGATTCTGTGATCAAGCAGCAAAGGCATTATTGTATCTTTGGGCAAGTATTCCCTTCAAATAACTTAGAAATAAAAATTCACCTGTCTGCTGTTCTCCATGGTCAGACGTCGTATTGAAAGATTTTACTCTCAGCTAGGTTCCTACTAAACATTTTGTGTGTGTGTGTGTGTGTGTAAAGTAGATCTGTCCCACAATTCAGTCTCTGTCTCTGCCAGAATCCAAATTCCATTGTTTAGGAATTTCAGAGTCCCCAGAACAATGCCTTCTAAGTGCCTTTTCTCATTGTCACATATAGACAGCATTCATAAAAAGGTTTGAATAAAAAAGTTTTTTTTTTTTATCTTATACTTGTAAGATACAATGGTATCCCATGAAATAAATTTCTTCATGAGAAAAACAAACAAAATTTATATATCCTCTGTCTCTGCTCAATATGTCTTCAGGATCACCATTCTTCCTTAAATAGCACACTGGCCATCAAGACTAGTTCTCAAGGCCTGTGAAAGCTAACTTCCTCAATGAGGTGTTTTTTCTTCACAGAAGAGTCTCCTAATAAGTCATTGCAAACAAACTAATTTCAAAAGCGTTTGACTCCTCTGGATCTGTGACAGGTAACACAGTTATTCAACATATAAGAACTAACAGGATTCTGAGTCTTTCACTGATGTTTTCTCTGTGATACCACAGCAATGTGAAGCACTACGTGACTCATAGAACAGTGCCACTTTCCTTTGTGCTAATATGGCCACAGTAATAGGTAACATCCTGGATGCTATTTTCTTACTTGTTTTCCTGTTCAACTTTTGCATTTTAATCAGGATAGATGTTGTCTTACAAGTATAGCTACTTCCCCACCCCATCAAAATCCTGCTCTAAAAAAAAAAACATTTAAAAAAACTGATTTCAGTGAAATTTTCCATAGAATCCAGAAGAAACTTTGTTATGCAATCTATTAACTGCAGATAGCTCCAGGTACCACAGCAATGGAAAAAAAATGGGTTCAAAATCCTAGAATAAATAGATACTATATGTGTAATTTATCTTATTCTAAGAGATCTCTTATTTCAGGCTTTTTTGGTCCCTTTTTTTTTTTTTTTTTTTTTTTTTTTAAGTAGCAACAGGTGGTGATCAAACTTATTTTGGATATTGCAAGCTTTATGTGGCCAGCTGGCATGCTGTCCAGCCTCCTAAGAATTCTTTCCTGGTCAGAGCTTTCCAGAGGTTACCATGACAAACATCTGGTAATTGCATGGGACAGCAAACAGCCAAGTTTTCCCTATGTTCTCCATTGTAGAGCTTTTAGTCTGCATTCCAAAATACATTTATTTTATGTCACAAACAACTTGCAGAATACTAGAAAAAAATGTGACACATTTTCTGTCTTTGCAAGAGAAGTATAACAGAATGGTGAGTGTCTTTATAAATCAGGGAATATCTCACAAATGAGTATTTTATTGTATTTGCTGCATTAAAAAAATCTTGACTGCAAACCAAAGTTTTCTTTTTTTAACCATTTTTCCTTGTATTCCATTACTTTGTCCCAGTTCTCTGGTATTTGTTCAGAAACCCTTCAGCACCAGCAGACTCACTGAGACTACAAAATTCAAGTATAATTTGATAGTAGTAGCTACCTTAGATATTCTGAACACATGGGTTTCATTTTAAGCACACACCAAACACTTCAACATAGGAGGTCAGCATGTTTTCACCAACAGTATCCACCAGGGACCACATGTTCCCCATCCAGTATACCTTCATGAATCCCCACTCCCAGACTTGGAGGAAATCCAACCACTGCTTTATCCCTTTTGCCTCAGAATCCAAATAACAAGACTCAAAGTATTGTGAGTATGTATATATTTGTATCTTGCTCAGGATGACATCAAGCAGTTAGTTCACAGCAGAGAGGCAAACTGAAAAGTATCTGAAAATTGACAGGCCAGTCATTAGAAAATGTATGAGATGAGTTCCATGTGGCTGCAGGAATTCTACTAAAATATGTTGCCAGGAGAACTTATGATCCAGTTGCACAGGATCATAATACTAGTTGGAGATTTTACCTTAACATCTAAAACTATCTTTATATAACTGGCAAATCTTTTCAGAGGCTGAAAGAGGGTGAAACTTATTTTCCCTGGGATCGAGCATCAAAGCATTATCATGCATCTGAGTATTCTGCAGAAGAAATTCAGTATGTCAAAGTAGTCCAATATTCAAATATCTTCACTGTGGTCCAATAAGCACCCACAGCCTTTTTTACAGAAAGAGATGAGGAACAGCTGTTTCAACAGCATTAGAGCAGCTGAATTTCTATTCCGCAACTGTTCAGAGTGTAAGTCAGAGGCAGGCTGTTCCTGCCACAAAAGTGTTAGTGTGGTGGTGGTTTAGTCAGTGTGTGATTCCCCAACACTTTGCCCCTGTCACTCTCACTGTGCAACAGTAATCTAGCAGTAGTCACATATACCTCCCCATATGTACTGCAGTAGCAGCTCAGACCTCTAAATTGGGCAGTAATAACTTTCCCTGCTCTCTTCAGCACTGGGTAGGTAATGACCACATCTAGCAGTATAGCACAACTGTTCCATCCCTTGCTTCCTTTTAAACTAATTCCCAATTTCAACTGTTATTGTCCATTCTGTTCTTATTCAATTTTACATCAGTTCTCCCAGCAAGTTTCTTATCTCTTTATTTCTGTGGCAAGTAGAGAAGATCAAATATTAAACTGCATAGAATCACAGTCACATCATGGCTGAGGTTGGAAGGCAGCCTTGGAGGTCATCTTATCCAACCTCCCTGCTCACATAGAGATAGTGTGCCTTCACCAATGTTAAACAGAGGGGAAGCATCACCTCCCTCATCTTGATGGCAACAGCCCTTCTGATGCAGCCCGGAACATCATTAGTCTTCTCTGACATAAGGGTACATTTCTGGCTCAAGTTCAACTTGGGTGTCCACCAGGACCCCCAGATCTTTTCTGCAAAGCTGCTTTTCAGCTAGCTACTCCAACCAGCAGTGTCTGGGGGCAACACCTGGTGCCAAGGGAGCTTCACACTTCCCCTTGTTGAATTTCATGAGAGTCCTGTCAGCCCGTTTCTCCAGACTTCTAGTCTGGAGATGGCAGCACAACAGTGTATCAGACACTCCTCTGAGTTTTTTCTCACCAGAGAACTTGCTATACTCTGCCCCATCATTCAGATAGTTAGTGAAGATGTTGAACAGGATTAGAATCAGTACTGACCCCTGGGGTACAGTGCTAGTTACTGGCCTCCAACTAGACTTCATGCTAGCAAATTCATAAGTTCATGGCTTCCCAGTACAGAGGGGAGCAACCTTTCATTATCTTAATCTGTTTATATAATACATTACCAAGCTGTGTAGAATCATAGAATGGTTAGAGTTGGAAGAAACCTCAAAGATCATCGAGTTCCAACCCCCCTGCCATGGGCAGGGACACCTTCCACTAGACCAGGTGTAAATATTACCTATGTTACTATCCCTTTCAGAAGTGGGCAAGACTGCAACATGGGTCTGCCAAAGGCAGAACTCAAGGCAAAATAATAGAAGGTCAGTCAAGGTCCATACAGAAGACAAAGCTGGGGGCAGGGCTTGAGATGGGTACACCAACAAGATAGTTCAGTCAAAGACTAGATGTCCAGGCTGGAGCTTGAATGGAGTACCTGAAACATTGAACAAAGCAAAGAGGGCAATGCTTTGAATTGATAGTTTCCTCCTAACATAATGATTGTTAGAAACTTCCATTCTTATGGATATTTTAATGCTTAAAATTATCTAGTCTACAAACAGGAGGAACTGATAAATTGAAGGGATCCAGCCAAGTAAAACTATTTAAAAACTATCATGTGAAAATTAACATTAAAGCAGCTGATATTTAGTCTAGTATGCCATTTTGGGTTGTTATGGGTTGACTTCTAAGGGAATGGAATTTTTCTTAATTCCCAAGTTGCCACACTCTTTATATACATTGGCTTTATAGTACTAGGATGCTGAAATATATCTGTCTCTCACTTCCTTATATGTTCATGAACACAGTCACTAAAACCAGACAGGCCTGGAAGATAAGGTGGCTTAGTGTTTTGGAATTTTCTGATATATCTAGCTAATATCAACTTCAATCATTCTAATCAAGACTTTCCCGAAAGATTAAAATTAATCAGTGAAGACAATAGGTTCAGATCCCTATGAATCATTGTTATATTCCTGACTTCAGAAACAGTTGTGATGTCTTTAAATTGCATTCTACAGAGAGAGAGAAGAAGGAGGTAGAGCTGTAAAGTTTCTTGAATCTTATGGACAATTAAGAGGCTACAATGTTTCAACATTAAGAACATTTAGTCTCCTTCAAAAAATGTAAGTATGTATCAACCTTTTGTACCTCCTGATCATTAAATGTTTATCTGACTTTTTCCTGGTAATCCTGGAGCTGGTAACTGAGATGTTCTTCTCATTTAAGTCCCCATTGCACTCTCACTCTAACTCCTGTGTTTGCTGCTTCCACTTTGGGTCCAAGAGAAAGTATTTTCAACTTGTTCTCCAAGAAGCCATTCTTTTAGACAAGATAGACTAAAGTTGCTTTTCACAATGTCTTGGAAGTTAGTCAAAGGTCATTATCTTACTGTGATGCGTGTATTCATAAAGCCTCATAGTTTATTACTCAAAGCTGGAAAAAGAGTAACCAGAGTTAATTCCTTTTTTTCAGAAAGATCTATTCTTCTTGGTATTTTTTTATTCATAAGTCTGCTTTGTAGATATTCTGGAGCTTTTCTTAGCTACAGTTATAAATGAAAATGAAGGAAGAGTATAAAAATATACAGAATCTTCAGATTAAACTTTACAAAAATCACGCATTTCAAAGCAAATGAAGCAAGAGTCCGAGTAAATCCAAAAGTCACTAGCAGTGTCCAAGTCCAGCAGTGTCCAAGATTCCCTCATTTATTGGCAAGATGACCTGGCTGTGTGAGGCTGGCTGACAACATCAGAAAGTTAAAATGCCTTTTCTTGTACCACCTTCAGAGGAGCCTATAAGACTTTCTGGAACTTTCTAAAACAATCTTGGAATGCCTCCAGATCATCAATAGTGAAAGAGACAGACATATTAACAGCTTTATCTAGTAAGGATGATGAAAATTGGAGTGACAAAATACTGCCATCAACTTCAAGAACAAAAGTAAAGATAAGTTAAATGAATTTTCACTGGAGGGTGGGGTGTGTGTGGGGGGGAATGTAGTTTGATAAAACAGACTGAATGGAAAAATTCTTGTGGAACTCAGAAAAAAAATTAAATCAGTATATTCAAAACCTCTAAAGCTAAAGCCAGGATAACATGTCTGAATATTCATTCTAAGCAAAGATCAAAAACAAACCTGAGAATTCTGTATGATACATCAGGCAATTATAAGAAAAGGAATGCATGTCAGAAGAATAAAAAAAGGGAAACATCATCAACAAAACTGAATAAAAGAAACAACTAAGACTCCCAGGGAAACTGTGTAGAGTTACTCTGAAAATTATTTCCCATGCTTTCAACTGCAGCTTTCAAGAGCACCATGCTGGAGGGTTTTTAACTTATTTAATCAGAATTTCATACTTTATGGTATTATTTAATAAAGTAACAGTGGATAGAACTCATTAAGGGTTACAAGCAGATCAACAACAAAATAGTTTTCACTGTAGATGTCTAGAGTAAATATTTAGAATCAAATCAGCAAACAACAAAGTTGAGATCTCACAGTTAGTGTTACTATCCAGAATACTGCAAACAGTATAAATGAGAAGGTGGACTTACCTTTGCTATATTTTAAGAACACTGGACAAAGATTTCACTAAACAAAACCTATTCTGGCAAGCCCAAAGCAGAAATAAAGAGAGGTCATTCCAAGGGGACCATTCGAAACACAGTAATGGCTCATGCACCAACTTTAAAAATCAATAACTTTAAGCGATTAAAGATACTGGCCCACCATAAGATTGTTTAGGAACTAATCTCTCCTGTAAGCACCAACAGTGCAAGGGATGGACTGGATTTGATTGGACAAGATCTATGAAAAAAAAAAAAAAAAAAACAGCTAAAGTTTTCAGTCTGTGTAACTGTATAGTAGACCTAACACTTCAGTGGTGACTTGTTCCAACTTCAGTTAGAGTTTTCCAAACTCAGCCATTTCAGATTTATTTATGTGAAAAACACCTGGTGAGCACATTAGGAAAAAGTGAACAGATTTCTTCCTTATGAGAACTCAAGAATAGATTTCAAAATACAGAAGACTCAATCTCTGGTTTGAGCAGTGAGAGAATTTAATTTATAAAAACTGGAAATTTTTTTCCCCAAAAAGTTACTAGCAAGTGAAAAAATAATGACATATTTTCTTTATTTATTCCCCGCAACATTTACTAACATTGACTGTTGTGTAGTGTGCAACAAAGACATATATATACCTAATAAGCATCCTTAAAACACGTATCAATAAGGATTTGAATTACTTTTTTGAAGCTTGGCTAACAGAACAGTGGACACTAGAACAGAATGACTTTGCCAAATTAAATACAGAGCAAGAACATACATAAATTATTCCCCTCTTCCCAAGGCATATTCATTTAATTGATTGGCCAGATTTTACATTCTTAACTATTTTACCATTTACCTGCTCTGCTTATTAGAAACAAAGAGACAGATAAGTGATCTGTGAAGAGCTTTCTACTTTTTCATTACTCTTCAGCACCACAATTTGAGCAGCTTATTAGAAAAACATAAGAAGGTAACAGATTCCAACCTAGTAGTCTCTAGTTTCACTACTTTCTGATGTTCAGTGCAGGTAATATGGCAATGGTTTTGGCAAGAACATATATGCCCCCTATAGGTTTAATATATTCTTACCAGAGAAAGATAGAAACAAACAAAAGGATCATTAAGCATTTGCTAAACAGAAAATTCAGTATTAGAAAAATTATATTAAAACTTTCAATAAATCTATCTTTATATACACAGAGAAAGAAAATACGAAATTATTCTTTAAAAGTTAAATATCCTCCCTGTCTAAACCTCTTTTCTTTTAAACATAATTCATGCACAACAGAGATTGCCCCAAGTATTTCCTTTCCTCAGCAATGTTCCCTCCCCACCACCCTGTTTGTCCCACAGCTTTCTCAAATAAAACGCTGAAAGGTTTTTTGGGAAAAAAAAATGTAGCATTTTTATTGTGAGTTTATGATAACATGACAATTTATAGCACTACATAATGATCTGTAATAATGTTGTTACAATTACATTTGTATTATTAAAGATGGATCATAAGCTTTACCTACTTTAGCAGAATGTCATGCTGATTTGGAAATACCATTAACATTCATTTTGATACACTGTTTATATGTATGTGTGTATATATATATATGTTTTATATATTCAATTAGATCTACATATGTAAGATATGGGTGATAAATCTTGATAAATGGCTTCTACATAACTATAACTGAGGAACAAACACGTCTTTTTGGTCTCTTAAAATTAGTAAATTCCAATTAGCCTTTAATTTTCATTTTTAAAGGCCTGACTGTAGATCTGATTCCATATCCAAATTTCTACTGGTGTATCACAAGTATGACAATTCTGAGTAAAGACAAAACATGTCTTTTTATTCCAAAATACTTAATTCAGCCTTACCTCAGTGTTCTTAAATCCCACAGTTTGATGCCATCACCGGCAGCTGTGGTCATGAAAAGATTGTAAGCTTCAGGTTGCTGAGTGCTGAATGCTGACCCCTGTAAAATATGAGATCAGTTTCAGAAAGCTGTTCTCATGGTGCTAAATATTTATAGTATCATCGAATATCTCAAGTTGGAAAGGATCCTTAGGAATCACCAAGCCCAATTCTGCCCCTTACAGGACTACCTAAAAGTAAACCATATGACTAAGAGCATTGTCCAGGCTCCGTGACAGGCTCCGTGCAGTGACCACTTTCCTGGGGAGTCTCTTCCAGTGACTGACCACCCTCAAAGTGAAGAATTTAGTCCATTTGAAAAATAAACTTTGCTTTAAGCAAATTTCCTTCCTAAACTAAGGATTACCACAACCTGCTCTAACAGATCAACTAAAATGCACTGTGCAACAAATTTCCCAAACATTCTGTCTACACATTCTTACATTAGCTGTGTATAATTATATAAAAAAGAAAGTAATTGTAAAAGAATAGTTGTCCAAAGGATAGTATTCGTTAAAAGTTAGAGAGCACTCTTGTGTTTTTGAAACTTTTACTCACCATCCCTTTCTTCAGTCAGTAATGATCACAGAGTCCAAGACAAAACATTCTACACATACCTGTTAACTTACTTCATGCACTGCTCCTTTACTGTAGAATACTCTGACAGTAATATGGGTAGGAAGCATATTCCTTTTATTTCTTTCCTAACCTGACATTTTGTCAGTAATACGCTTTACTAATATAAAGCTATACTTGTACCTTCACACTACATTTGCTACTTAATATTGTTGTAGAACACAAGAAAACATATACTAGTTGGGACAGTATGCAAGGTTAATTTTATTTATCGCTTTGTGTATGATAATCTATAATTTATGATAATCTAATGCAAGAAGGAGCATATTCCAACACACTCTTCAAATTATATTTTTCCATTATGACAGACAAATCACTTGCCTATACCTCACTATTGCTGTTATCCCTTCTCAGCTTCTCTCTAGACTAACTTGCATTGCAACTTCCATACAAAATTTGGCCCCAAGAAGGACATGGTTCAACAGAATCCCTATTTCATTCACTAATTCCATATGAACACCATTGATGTAATTAAAACAGGACAGCTGTCTTACGCTAAAGGCATCTGACTATAGATGTCTCAGAAAAGAATTCTCATCTTCCAGGTGAGCCCATACCTTCAGACAGGTTTGTCACTATGACTAGGAAATAGTTAACTGACTGAAACTTCTTTCCTAGGTGAGTTTCTTGCCATTATAATTTTGCCCAGCTTCCTCTTTTCCTTCAACTGTTGTTCTTCATCCAGTACTTCACATTTGTCACAGCTCCATAACTCTAGCTCTAAAATGGCCTTTTTATAAGTTTTAGAATACGTGTCTCCCATCTATGAGATGCTTACTGCATTCTTGCTCTGATTTCCCTTCCCTGATGTTGACAAAATTAAAAATAAAATAAATAAAAAAAATATCACAATACAAAATACTCTTCTGTAGAATATAAAGAAAGACTTGAAGGAAACACAATCAAGTCACTGAAATACTATAATTGGAAAGGTATAGTACAAAAAAATTTATATACTATTAACATACATATATATATACAGTGTGTATATGTAGACATGTTACTTTAAATCACTGTTGCAATTTAAGGTTTTCAAACATGGTAGTGTTAAGATATTTGACTACTCCTTCAGTTAACAAAGATAAAGAAGGGAAGATTTAGTACAGCAATATATAATTTCCATCATCACGCAATCCTAATGTGCATTCACAGTAAACGTAACAACACAGGGCAGCTTCTTACCTTATGCAAATATGGCAACTACTGTCTTTAAAGATCTACCAGCCAAGACTTTTTTCTTACATTTCTCTCTGCTCTGAGTCACAGTAATGACTATTTTGTCCCTGACT
>VZRU01003794.1:473872-509868 GCA_013398155.1 Pedionomus torquatus | reverse complement strand
TTCTTATTTTTGTTTTTATATTTTTATATATATATTTTATAATATATTTTTATTTTTATATTTATATTATAAAATATATAAGTTTTTATATTTATTTTTATTATATAGAATACTATTGAATATATGAAGTAATCCTTTGCATTAAAAGCTGCATTTAAAATGGGAAGGCTTTCTAACTGTGTGACTGCATTTAATTTAAAGATGTTTAGAATCATTCTTTGTACTAAGGGAGAAATCCCAGCCTTCTGGGAGTGAACATTATTGATGCTGCTCCCTTCACTTCCTTGCATCCTTCTCCCTCATAGCCATTACCTCTCCAAACCTAGTTTCTGCCAGTCCTTGCATTGTGTCCTCTAGACCCTTGCAAAGGACTGAGGTTCAAGAAGGTAAGAAGACACAATCAGGGAAAAGGAGCTCTGGGAAAAGCAATAATCTAAAAGGATCATGAGTATGGGGCAGGAAGGGAAAGATTCCACTAGAATGACAAAATTAAGTATAAGAAAGACAAGAAAGGAAAGAGTTTGTAGGAGATGGAGAAGAATCCCAGCTGCAGAAACAGAGCACCTTTATTGATACAGAGAGATACAGCCTAGCTTCAACTGGTGAAATATGTTTGGAGATGTAAACTGGCCAAGTGGCACAAGATCAGAGGAACAGGCTTCAGCCATAGCTTGATTATTCTGGAGCTGGAGCAAATTGTCAGGAAGTTTGGGGCAGCACAGTCATCACAGAGGTTGCCAATGATAAAATGATAAATGACCTGAAAAAAAGACAAGCTGAAAGCCCTATCTGGTTGCTGCCACTGCCCTTGTCTCCAGTGAAGCAGCAGAAGAGTCAATAAGAATGGCCAGAACCATCACCAGATTCACATCTCACCTGAAAAGAAGGACCACTGCAGCAATTTGATAGGCTATGATAGCAAACACTCCACACACTTATTCTATATATGTACACTGTATGAATACTTACTATACATTCACCATCACAAAGTGTTAACAAGAACAGAGATTACCTTCCATAATTCAAGTTGCCAATTAGGGACAAGTTTTCATCAACTGTACTTATATCTATACAGACGCTACAGATTATATTTGTATTATATCTCAGGTAAGGATACAGTCTGACTTTAAAACAGAATTACAGCCAGGAAGATTCAAAATGTTCCTGCTAAAGAAAGATAAACTGTGGTGAGTAATGATTCAGTAGGGTGGCTTATCAGCTTCAACATACCATTACTGAGTGAAGGCATCACCATGCTGGTAACTAACACTGCAACAAGGGATGTGTTATACTCTACTAAACATAAAGTGATGGTTCTGACCACCTACGGTCATTAGAGAGAATGAGGGGAAGGTGAACTCAATTATTTTAGCCAGTGTATTTTGGGCAGATTTCAAGAGGAACAGCTATAAAGAATTCTAGTCCAGATTCATTGCAACTACTGTAGATTTTATGCCCTAGAGCAGTCAGTGCAGCCAAATCTTTTATATGAATTTACATAGGAACATATATTGGCAATATTCCCTACTAAAATGTTCTGGAGGAAGAATCAAACCATTGTTCTGTCATACATTAGACAACGTCTGCTGTGAAGAGAACATATTCCAAATGATATAATAAGATTAATCAAGTACACTCCATGTTGAGATTAATTTCACACATTGTCAATTCTTGCAAACAATCTCTAGAACAAACCAAAAAAAAACCCAATTTAAAATCAAAGTCACTACATTGCAGATATATATAATTGCTTACAGCTGCTGTTGTCCAAATACCTGAATAAATGAATGCCACACTGTTCACCTATGTTTTAGAACATTCTATGTATAATTTGCTAAAAGGTTTCTTCCCACAGTTACTCAGAAATTATCTGCCTTAGTATTATGAAAGACTTCCAAATAGATTTTCTTTTATTTATTTATTTAAAGAATAATCTCCTGATTGTCGCCACTTATTACTGTCTAGGTAGCATCACGAAGCAGTTTTGGAACATGGAAACTCACTTGCATCAATCTAAACCAGAAAATGCACTTCAAGAGTATATATATTGCAATCACTAATGAGCATTCAGTCCATAAGACGAGACTAGGTCTAGTCCAGATAAAAGCCTTCATAAATGTGTTTGTGGAGATGCTGGATCTGCAGCATCAGTGGTTTGACTCCACAGATTTGTTTCTACTGTACTATCCCTCATCACTAGCTAACCTTAGATTCTAATGTGTTTCACACTTCAAATGGGATATAATTTGCACACAACATTCTGCATATTTTATGTCTATAAAATATTTAAACATATTATTTTAATGTAAATGCACTGATTTATATTTATCCTAACAGTTTTAAACTATAAAACTGTAACAAAATAGCTGACGTGTAATTTTCCTATAGACTTATCTAAAATATTAATTTTATATAACTGAAAAAATGGGAACCTTGATCTATAACTTTCTCCCCAAATGATCAATTTTCTTTGCTATATAACATACCTCTAGTTTTTTCCCCAAGTGAATACTTCCCACAGCTTTAAGGTTTTTCTTGATTAAATAACCTGAAGCCACTAAGCTGACCAAGCAAAAAGAAAAGCCAGAACTTTAAGCCTATATGTGTTACAAATAGTACTGAAATAGTTTGCATGATTTTAAGTGTTTTACCAGATCACATCTCACAGGAAAACCCACAAAGAGTTATACAAAAGGACTTGTTTTAAACCCATAGAAAGAAGGACTTTAAACTGGAAATGAAGAACCATGTTCAACCAAACCTAATAGTGGGCATTCCAGCATGTACAGTATCATAAGATCTCGAAACATCAAAATCAATCTTCAGGCAAAAAAAAGACCAGGGATGAGGGGGTTTAAGTCATTTATTCTATTGCAGTACTGAGTAATTTATTTTTTTGGTTGTTGTTTCTGAAGTTTCAGAATAAATCACAGAATGATAGGGTTGGAAGGGACCTCTGGAGATCATCTAGTCCAACCCCTCTGCCAAAGCAGATCCACCTAGAGCACTTGTCCAGGCAGGTTTTGAATGTCTCCAGAGAAAGAGATTCCACCAACTATCTGGGCAGCCTGTACTAGATGGAACTTCTTATGTACATGTTTGTGTCCATTTCCTCTTGTCCTCTCACTGGGTACACCACTGAAAAAAGAGTGACCCCACCCTCTTGACACCTGCCCTTTAAGTATTTATAGATGTTGATTAGATTCCTGTTCAGTCTTCTCATCTCCAGACCAAAAAGACCCAACTCCATTGTGTCAGCCATTCATCATAAAAGAGATGCTCCAGGTCCCTAATCACCTTTGTGGTCCTCTTCTGTACCCTCTCCAGCAGTTCCCTGTCCTTCTTGAACTGGGGAGCCCAGAACTGAACATAGTACTCCAGATGGGGCCTTACTAGGCCTCCCTTGAGCTGCTGGTCACACTCTTCTTGATGCACCCCAGGATGCCATTGGCACATTGCTGGGTCATGGTCATCCTGCTGTCCACCAGGACTCCCAGGTCTTTTTCCTCAGTGCTACTCTCTAGTAGCAGGTCAGCCCCATGAGACAAACAGATTCCACTTCATAGAACAGTTACATAAGGAAAAGTTTCTGCAAAACTACAGTATTACTGTGTGGCACAAGTAAGGAAAAGGGTAATACACACTTCACTAATAGCAAGCTTGTTCAGTCATTCTCACTGCTTACCCCTAGTGAACAAATGAGATCTGGGTACCTTTATCACACAGACTTACGATCTCACCCATCCTTCCCAAAATAAATAACTCTATCAATTGCTATTGTTTATATTTTTAGCTTCAAATTTCTTTGTTGATGGAGCTGTAGTGGTATGACAGATAAAATTCAATAATGCATTACCTTATTTTGGCAGATCTGATAGACTGATCTAGAATGAGCTTCTGGTATCACTGCTGTGCTGCAGCCTGCATTGAGGTCAAAAACTTCCAACGCTCTGTTGCTACCAGCTGTAAGTACAATATCTGTACAGTTCTCTGTGTTAAAGTTAAACTGATCTAACGAAATAAAAGCATATAGATAGACAAAAAGACAGATCGAGAGATATCAAGACTCTGTTGTATTGATTGCTCAATGAGCAATACCAGAAATCTTGAAGTTCTAAAATGTATTATGTCCAAGGCTGAAGTTCAATATCACAAAAATATATAGCATTATTACTCTAATTGAAAAAAAAAAAAAAAAAGGTAGTAAAGAATCAAAAGTTAATTAGTTTAAAAGTTATTTTCACATCATTAATTCCAAAGAAAATAAGTAATACAAAGGATACGAGAGTAGAAATCATTTACTGCTGAAAGGCTGGTAATCTCCATTGTTGAAGCCATGTGAAATTTCTGTACCAATTTGCAAGCACTTCTCTGTTTATATCTGCAAAAAAATATCGAATGAATGCTAGTATTAATTAAATAAATTATGATTTTTGGCCACCAGTGAATTCCCATGGGATTCACAAAGCAAACCAAAGCACTTTCTTTCACTATTAAATATTAAAGCCACAGACCTTTTGACTTGTTGTTGAACTTTACCAAAACACTTGGTAACAAAACTCATTTGGATGAAAAGAAACATGGTATTTTTAATACAGATCTTCCATCAAGATGAAACAGTAAAATAATTGTGTATGTGAATTGAAAATTTTGAAGAGGAAAAAAAAAAAAAAAAACTTATCAAGTACCTATGATCAAAGAAACAGAAAAATACCACTAGTTTCAGTACAGCATTTCATGTGCTGATCATGGAGTTAGTAAGAAAGACAATAAGGAGAAACAAGTGAGGAAAGAATAATTTCTACTTAGATGGGAACAGAACAAGGGGCTGATCGCACACTGTCAAAGAAATTTAGTTTCCCAACATACACTGGACTCCTCAAGGTTCTGTGGGATACCTGCCAGCTCCATGAAGACGTTGCAGACATGTCAAGTCCTCTAAAATGGCTTCAGACTTACTTATAATCACACAATGCAAAACTGTGTTGCGATTAAGTTTGATTAGATCTTTCCATTTACTGAAATATCAGCACAGACAATATAGATCTGATTTTAAATCCACCTAAGTCAACAGAAAACACTCCTCCATGGATATGGGTGTGTTTGGCAAGAAGAATATGATTTCAACAGGAGTCACCTAAGAAATATAAACAAAGTTGTTAACTACTGCACTTGTATGGCTTCATGGTATGCACTTTAGCTTCACCAAGGGCAAATCCTGCCTGGCAAATTTGATGGCTTTCTACAATACTGCCACAGACTTGGTAGACAAAGGCAGGGCAATGGACATCACCTACCTGGACTTAAGCAAAGCATTTGACATTGTCCCATGTCATTTCCTAGTTTACAAATTGGAAAGTCATGGGTTCGATGTGTGGACCACTTGGTGGATAAAGAACTGGCTGGATGGCTGCACTCAAAAGGTTGTGGTCAATTGCTCAATGTCCAAATGGTGGATGGTGACAGGTGGTGTCCCACAAGGGTCAGTACTGTGACACTAGCACAGGGACCTGTGCTATTTAACATCTTTGTCGGAGACATGGACAGTGGGATAGAATGCACCCTCAGCAAGTTTGCTGATGACACCAAGCTCAGTGGCGAGGTCAACACACTGGAGGGAAGGGGTGTCATCCAGAGGGACCTGGACAGGCTTGAGAGGTGGGCTAATGCAAATGGCATGCAGCTCAACCAAGCCAATTGAAAAGTCCTGCACCTGGGACATGACAATCCACATGGCAATGGAAGTATGTTACTGTGCTAAAACAGGAAGATGAAAAAGCATGCAAAAAAAACTTCAAAAACCTCCAAAACCAGCTTGATGCATATCTGACATTTAACAATTTAAGGAAAATGGCTACATATGACAAAGTCAAAACTAAGTGACAGACCACAAATATCAACAGTATTACAAATCATAAGGTTTCAGGCTATTAAGAACATTTTTATATGCACTGTAAAAATTAATCTTCAAACAGTAGTCCAATTATACATATCCTGACAAAGTCTGGAGTTCAGTAAAATAAGAAAATCAGTTACATGAAAAGGAAAATAATCAATTTTATGAAAAATATTCTTTCACATTGCAGAGGAAGGTAGATGTCATTCACTGACCCTACATAATGAACCTTAGACATAAGAAAATATAAGCACAGGAAAACAAAAAGTATTTAGAGATGGTTGCAGTTAGAATGTTGTTATGGCTTATGTACTTCTCATCTAATTTCCATTCTCAAAGAGTCAAACTGCAGAATCATGTCTGTCCAGCCTCTTTCCTTAAGAAGTTGAACACTGACTTTCCAGAAGTACCCAAAATGTACACTCTCCTATGTATCATTAGCATGCTAAATTCTAAACCCACTTACCATGACCTTTGCTTTATCCATCTATAATATGTGCTGGTATAATTTCTCATTTCATCAGAGCAGACATTTTATCATTTATCATCTTATCATTATCATTTTATCATTTATCATCTTCAAGGTCCTTTCCAACTCTAACCATTCTATGATTCTATGATTATTTCCCTTACTGTATGTATGACTACTACAACTAGTTATAAATATAATGGCTTTAAAAGGCATCGTTTCTGTTACTGGAACACAATTTTATCCCTTTAAAACTTCTTTTAAGTTGCTTATGCTGATCTTTACAATAATATAAAACCATAAAGTGAGATAACTCAAATGTTTTGTTGGCTCAAATTCTTACGTGACTTAAAAGTAATTAACAATTAAAATAAGCTGAGAAGCAAATGGTTACACTTCGTATCAGGATGCACAACTGCTGATGAGAGTGGAAATTCAATAGTTAGTAATTTTGGAGAAGGTTAAGAAATTTGTTTATGTTGTGAATAACTTTGAGATTAACCATAGAAGTAGAAGTCAGGAGACCTGTATTCTACCCCAGAACTGCAATTAATCTCCTCTGGTATTTGTAAATAAGGATATATTTAAATAAGCCAATAAGGAATACAAAATCATCTTTTTTATTTCCACTTCTCAGTTTCACCTTTAAAACTGAATCAATATTTACTCATTTAATTAAGTTGCTGTGATGATTAGTTAATTAATACTTATGGGCAGTTCTTTGAAAACTCAGTACAGGGGAACAATGATATGATTTTGCATTGTACTGTTTTCACCTCTGAAATTCAGTAGCAATCTATTGATTAGCCTGACTGCACTATTATGCCCTTCTAATTAAAGTTATAAGGCATCTTTGGGATTAGAACTAGCATCTTCTCGAATCAGTTCTATACAAGCATTCTTCCAAATTTGACTCAGAAGGCTGAACAAAAGAGCTGTGAGAAACAGAAGTAATGATATAGTGCTCCATAAAGGAAAGAAATGCTGGGAAATTAACTCAAAATATAAATTCATAATATCATACAAAGAAAAATATCTTCAAGGCTTTGAAAATGCTATTTTGTTTAAACATATACATACATACATGCATATATATGTATATTTGAATATAATCAAATCTTATATACACAAATATTGCTGAACACCAGCAAAAGCAAACGAAAAACAGAGAAACTTAGTAAAAGGATACAAGGACAGTTTTAGCTCCAATTATAAACTAAAAGAACAGCAAAGGTATATTAGACACTTAATAAAAGACACTGCTTATTCCAAGTAGGAAAGAAGGATGCCTAACCATGGAGAAACATAGGGACAAAATAGAATAATAAAAGAGTAGTTAGATAAAATGTAACAGTTGGAAAGCCAGTGACTATGATGTGAATTATCTACTTCCATTTGACAGAGAAGGAAGAAAACAGTCATAGCATGTTTCAGTTTCTGAAAGAAAAAATATATAGCAATCTACCCAACAAGAGAAGGAATTGTAATAGCTTCTCCAATGTAACTTAAGACATTAATGCACTCTAAAATGTGAGGAAGAGGATAAAGCTCATGTGGTTCCAAATGTCAACAGTAATATTAAAACTATATTTGTGAGATAAGATATGCACTATAAAAAAAAATATTTCACTTTTGTTTGTTTCGTACTATGCCAGAACAAAGATATTTTTTTTACAACTAGTTTTAACTCTTTGTTCAACTTTTTTTCTTCAGTAACATTCTTACCCTCTACCCCATATCACCTCAACCCCTAGAAAATCCCAGATCAAACAGTACAAGTACTTTCACTGGGTTGTCAATGAGAAATTTTACTCACCGTTTGAGGTCATCCTTGGTTGTGTCAAGACGGAAACTTAATAGATGAAATTCAGGTCCACAACACAGCAAGATAAATGCATCTATAAAATAAAACTGTGCAAAGTGTACAGTCTTTTGGAACTTCTCTTTGCCCTAAAATGGAAAGTAAATTATTAAGAATCAGTTCAAAGATGCTGAGTATTCCTCATCTGAGATTCCTGGTATTAAGGCCTAGTCTCCCTTTTATCTTGAGCATATCCCGGGAGGCTAACCTACTATGTATCAGCCCTTCCTATTTTTAACATCTATTAATCTCAAAATAAAGTATTAGTTCCACTTAAAGTAGTTGGCAGCAAAGTTAATACTATCTGTAGTCAACTGAATCTAATAAGATCTATCTTCATACTCTAAACTTCTACTTGAATTGAGGAGTAGACTATAAAGTCAAGCAGAGCCACGCCAATGAAAACAGAATATACAGAGCAGACAATGAAACCAAAACTTCCAGACATGTCCTCTGTTTTTGTCTACCAAGACTGGTTTTGTTTTTTTCTTTTCATAAATTTTCATGACAAAAGCCTAATTTGAAGTCAATGGAGATCACCCAGAATATAGTATTAGTTTGAATCAGAACCGCTCAGTAGCTTTGAAAAATCAGGCTGCATGTTCCTTCTATGGAGCTGTTAAAATAGAAGTAGATGAAAGTGCAAAACAGTGTCCCCTGTGAACCAAATTGACAGCAGTTTCTAATTACCAGAATTAGGACAGGTTCATTCTTGCAGACTGACCAGACCCTTAAAGTTCTGTCTTCTGATGTAGAAAGTAACCACTTCTTGTCATGACTCCAGCCAACAGAGTTAACTGCGCCATCGTGACCTAATAAAAATTATAATGGAAATATCATAAAGCTCATTTCTTGCATTTATATGTTTCCCCACAGTTAATAGTATTGTTTCAATATAATTGTACACAATATTAAAGTACATTTTAAATAAAGGCTTCAAATGGTTGGATTAAAACTGGTACCAGTAACCAGTACCATAACTGACTTTTTTTCTTCCAACAAAAACTAAGGAAAAACATCTGCCATTAATAATCAAGATTCACAAAATTAAATAAGGTCAGAGAAATGCTGAGTTATTCTATCAGAAATCTCATAGACATTTGTGTGACATTGCCTCCATTGCTGTAAGGGAGTTTGTAGGAAAAAGTAATAAATATATAGGATACATTTATCTTTTACAGACATTCACATTCTAAAAAGATAAAAATCAGTATCTAAATTTTGTTCTGCTTTCTGGAACTCAAATTTGATTTAACTAGAACTATTAAATAGTTCTAAACAAATATAGAACAAACAAACCCAGGATGGTTACTCTAACATTAAAGGCCTTCAAGATCTGAATCAGGCTTCATATGAACTTCACTTCAAATACTGAACTTCAAGTTTTTAGAAATTGATTTTACAGAGCTGCAAAGCAATATATATTCTAGAAGAAGGCAATGTAATTGGTGAGATGCTGCATTAAAAGCAAGGAAGGTAAGGCTAATGAGATCCAGAAGGATTTTAACACGTAAAGCAGTAAAGGAACTCACCACAGCTATGACAAATAAGTACTCACTGTAAAAGTCTCAGGAACAGATTAGGAAATTACAAAGAAAGAACTTCAAAAGCCAGAAACATCATCCAGAAGCTAAAATTATTAATTTGATCTAAAAATGTATTGAAGCTGATCGAAAAGTCAAAAACGAAGAAAATACGTCAAACAAAATTAACAAACTTTGGCTCATATTATTCTAACTTTTTTCTAGATGAAATCTGAGGAATTTCACTTAGATTTAAAAGATTTAAAGTTCTTATGCTGCCCTCTTGTGCACATTCTCTCTTTAGTCAACTGACATTTTACATTTAAAAAAAATGATTGCTTTAAATTACAGAAAGGCTAATGAATTTTATCTCAGCAATTAAGATCTTTTATGATAACATGTATCAATAATAAGGCTTCTAAACAAGATATTTTATTCCTTAGTTACCAAAGACCTGTAGAATTTTCACCAAAAAGTTGCATGGGTACTGGATAGTACATATGTAAGTATGATACTTATTCTCAGCACAAAGATTTATTTCTAGGCTTTGGTTTTGAAATACCACTTGGAATCCTTGAATTATCTGCATTAAAAAACAAAAACAAAAACAACTTACCAGAATACACTAAACAGTTTTCCAAAGTGGTAAGGAACATGAGAAACATTAGGAAAAACTGAGGTCTGGAAAATTGGAAGAGCCACGTAAAAAAGCTTAAGAATCTCTGTATTCCAGGTCCCCCAGTCCCAAAGCACAGTGAAGGAGATGCCAGATGGCTTGCAAGAGGCAAGTAAGCTTCAAAACAGACATTACTGAGGGTTCCCCAGTCCCAAAGAACATACATAAGGACAGCAATTGGTTTTGAAAAATACTTCTTCAAAAAGGCCCTGCTAGCTGTAACTCTTAAACATGGCCAGTATTACCTAGACTTCACTACAGGAATCAGACACCCGAAAAGACAAGACTGAAGAGGAATGCAGAACTACTTAAAACTGTAACCAAGCACTTCAGGGAACAAAATGGAATACAAAGGTTTATGTTACACTTATAGCAAAATAGCAGTTGTTATACAGTGCATTATGAAAATTTGATTTTTGATAATCAACTACATTCAGATCTCAATGCTTCCTTGAACTGAAATTTTCAGTAGGAGAGATATCTGCCGTTTCTTGAAAAGTGAAAGCTTCACATTACCAATGAAAAATGAAATGAAATGAAAATACTTTTATTATTACACTTCAAAACCAAAGGCATCGTGTTGAAAATAAAGGGTGATTTCACAACAGTCTGAACTGTACAGAAGAACTACATGAATGAAATAAGCACATAACTGACCTTTTGTGCTTCCTACTCGCCTACAGTACAGTACCTCACAATTTCACACTTATGTTGTTTTGAAGAAAAATACATGCACAGCTTGCATTCTTATGCTGCCTGAAGAGCTGAACTAGAATGGATTTTACACTTCTTTTCAGACTGTGCATCATAAAAGAGACATAGAATAAAGAATGAAAGGTATCAATGAAATAAATTAGATAGTTGTGAAAAACCTAAGAAAACTAGTAGAACAAAGCCAACTGTCAGACGAACAATTCAGTTATAAATAAATAAATAAATAAATTTAAAGCAAGACAAGAAATAGTACTTGACATCTTAACTACTGGCACCATAAAAAGCTTTTCTGTAGTACCATGAAGTTTGTTACAGGTCACTTTTCCTACCACAGTCAATTAGTCTGCATTTGCAGTATTTTAGGGAGATCTGAATGTTGAATTATCATAGGAACCTGTGCTCTATATGTTAAGCAACACATCTTAAAACACTTTGTGATTTTATAAGATATTTAATTTTACCTCATAGAAAGACAAAGCCTTTTGTTAATGTGTCACTGTTTCACTAAGTATTGTTCCCTTCATGATTTACAGAGTAAAATAAACTACGGTTTTCTTTCAAGTTTAGAAACCTCTAAATTCTAATCTTTTTATTTTTTGCTTTCAAATATATCTATTTAGATAAATATTTTTTTCTTATTAAAATCAATGTTTTCTGGTTTTACAAGTATCAAACCATTCCTTTGATACTATTTAGTACATATCAAGCATAAGGAGGCCTGGATGCAACAAAGTCAATGAAATTGCTATCTTCCCCTTGGATGAAACAAAGATAAAACCCAGCTATTACCAGTCCAAAAATTAATGAAGCCTGCATAAAAACAAGCTCCAGTGAAAAAAAAAAAAACCTTCCAAAGAAAGAGTACTTCACAGGATTCAAATGTCACCTTCTGCAGCACATAATCTCTATAAACATTCAAGTAAAACCAGCCTGTCTAACTTCTGGGTAGTAGATCACATAAAGAGCAACTGGATTTGTAATGCAAAAGACAAGCTGCAATGAACAGCTACAGAACTCATACCATAAAATAATTGTTTATAGCCTCGTGAAATAATTTTGCAACATTCATGTGCTACTTCATGTTCAGGGTAGCCCTGCTGTCAAAAAAAAAAAAAAAAGTTTAAAAATATTTTAAAGTTCTTGAAAATAATTTACATCCCAGCTTCTTCCAATTAGTTAAGAAAGAGGTCTTAATAATCTGAAGAAACACTGAATTCTGTGAGCACAAATCCATTAAGCTGCTGTGTACAAAATACTGTAGCACCACTGCGTCATTACTTTTAGATGCTTGTAACGAGTGAGGGAAGGAAAAACAAATATAGAAAAGTTCTGTATAACTGCATTTATTAGAAACCCTGATCTTCTAAAACAGTGTTAAATATATTCCAGATATGTGGCATCTCTTTGGACAAAATTACTATTTCTGTTCCAGTACTACCTAAATAACAAAATTGTTATAAATATGCCAATAAAACCTCAAGACACTATTCCTGCCTGCAGTTTATGTGACTTGCACTATGAGTTTGTTCCAATTAGCCCATAATACATAGGGGGAAAAAAAAATTAAGTTTATGAACTTGGTGTTGTGGAAAAGACCAGACTTTACTACCCTGCCCACACAGCAAAGCTTCATCAATTTCCTCACACAAAGAAAAAAATACCAGTAATGCTACCTCCATTAATTGTCAGTGCCAAAGTTTCTTCCACAAAATAAAATGGAAATTACTCAAAAAGCCAGTTTTCAGAAAAGTTACCAGAGATTTTTTCTTAGAAATAATTTTCTAAAAATAACTTAAAATAGTCTGCTTTGCCTGCTAGTAAACGACAGTCATCTTCCATTATGGACTTTCACTGTAAATCAGTCCTGCAATATGAATCTCAAGTCATAACATTTACTATTATTACAAATTTAACAGATAGTTCTTGTGGAAATTTTGAGTTCATTTTTTTTAATGCCTGTTTGCAATGTTAAGTAAAGCACATATTTGTATGTGCATACACTTTTGCAGATGGATTTCTCCATAGGAATAGTCCCTCTTCTTTTTTCAAATAGTTGTTCTTTAGAAATCTGGAGTTGCAAACCAAATTTGTTGCCAAGTCATCACAACTGATTTTTTGGCTAATAATCTGTTAGACTGTATCACTGCAGTATACACATACACTATCATTACAATATATTGCCATTATTATTTCTATTTCATTATAATAATGCAGACTGTAATACATGTCATGATACATTACTATTTACCCTCTAGAAAACTGAAATGGGAAAAACTGGCTGGCAGTTTAATTCCAGAACAAAAATTGACCAGATCAGTAAGTACACCCTCTCCCCCATTCTTCTCAAGGTGATGTAAGTAGAATAGTTTAATTACTATGCTATTTTAGGTTAAACTCAAGTATATACTATTTCTTTAATAATTTAATTCATAATTTTACCTGTAAAAACATTACATGTATCGGTGAGATCAGAATTGAATATCAGTACAGCCTTGTCAGCCAGGCCACAAGCCAGCATCTCTCCATCCCCTAATAAAGAAGAGTGTCTAATGACTTAATCTGAAAGGAACAATGACTTAATACATTATTTTTTTTTAATCATAAAAATCACATGTCATAATTAAAATAATAGGGTTTATACTTAAAATGTATCATCAAAACTATAGCAACACTTGTATTTACTGAAAAAGAACTTTTAGCTTTAGGCATATATAGCATTCTTTGAAATAATCTCTCTGCAACCAGTTTATTTCAGGAGCTACAAAAATAATTTTTTCCCCTTCTCTAGGATGGAAGAGACAGCTAGAATATATTTTAGAAAAATTACTGATTGTATCTAATTTGTTTTATTTCTTGAAAATTAAAGTTGCTCTTGTCCCCAAAATATTTATAAAGATACACATTTTTAAATAATTTGAAAATATTGTGGTTTGCAGAGTATACACGGGTATAAGTATACACTTGGTAATACAATAGATTGCTGCTCTAAGAAGTAGTTTCTGTATAACTTTTATATCTTAGAAATTACTAAACCAATTACAAGAATAACTTCTCCAAAGCAGTTAAGAAAAATACCCCTCTTTGTACAAAATGGAAGAATTATTTTTATATATATATATTTTAATATATAAAAACTGAATAATCTTTACATAAGAAATAGGAGTATTCTGATTCTTTTTAAAGAGAACTTCAGCTTTTAATATACCTTAATGACACTAAGTAAATGTCTAGAAAAATAAATTCCTTAGTGAAAGAACTTGTTGGACTACTAATTTTCAAGTTGTAGTGGGAAAGTCATGGAATAGATCCAAAAGGAAACAAGACGTAAAATCACAGAAAAAAAATGGGAATCTTTTTGCATATGTGTTAGCAGCTTGCATGGTTTTTCAGGTTAAAAAAATGTGATCAAACAGTACATGATATTGCCAGAAAATTTTCTGGGAATTTACCTAGGAAATCCACAGTCTTAATGAAGTACGTCACACAAATTTGATTTTTCTTTTTTTACACTGACACAACTGTGCATTTTATGAAGCCTGTACATACCAGAATACTGAATACAACAAATCGGGGCTGGTTTAGAAGTAACAGATAGCTCTTTCTCATACTTGATTGGAGGATAACTTTCCAAGGGATATTCTTTTTTACTTCAAAGAAGTAAAAAAAGAGAGATGAAAAACATCAAGGTATCTAAGCCTAGTACATTTTCATTTCAGTTATGAAATACATGTATTTTGGGAGCTATTGTAAAATATTTATATAAATATTTCCTGTAAAACTTAAGTTAAACCCAAGATAAGAGGCAGAATGAATTTTAAATTGTTGTACTTAAATTATTCTTATCACCAACTGTTATGAATTCATGAGATGAAGAGTTTAAGTCCATATTAATAAAACTTAAGTTGTATGACTACCTTATAAAAGTAAGAAATGCTTGTTCTACCTTGTTGTGACAAAATACAATACCAAAAATATCTACATATGTAAAAATAATACTTATACTGATGGTCTATTTAACAATATACTAGAAAACACCCCCCAAAAATTTAAACTACCACGTAGCTCAACCTATTATAAAATAGCAAAAACCGATCTAGAAAGTATCTGAAGTGCTCACCATGCTGTTAAACATCTTTGTTGGTGACACAGACAGTGGGATAGAGTGCACCCTCAGCAAGTTTGCTGATGATGCCAACCTGTGGGGAGCAGGAGGGAAGGGTTGCCATCTAGAGGGACCGGGACAGACTTGAGAGGTGGACCCGTGCAAACCTCATGAAGTTCAACCAGGCCAAGTGCAGGGTCCTGCATCTGAGACATGGCAATCACAGGCACAAATACTAGCTGGATGGAGAATGTCTGGAGACCAGTCCTGAGGAGAAGGACTTGGGAGGGTTCATGAATGAGAAGCCTGACATGAGCGATGTGGACTGACAGCCCAATCGTATTCTGGGCAACAAAAGAAGCACGACCAGCAGGTTGAGGGATATGATTCTCCCTCTCAGTTCTGCTCTTATGGGACCCTACAGAGTACTGTGTCCAGCTCTGGAGTCCTCAGCAGATGAAAGAACTGTTGGAACTGGTCCAGTGGAGGGCAACAAAGGTGATCAGAGGGATGATCTCCTATGAAGACAGGTTGAGAGAATTTGGGTTGTTCAGCCTAGAGAAAAGAAGGCTCTGGAGAGAACTTATAATGGCCTTCCAGTACCCACAGGGGTTCTACAGGAGAGGTGGAGAGGGACTCTGTCAGGGAGTGTAGCAATAGGATGAGGGGTAATGGTTTAAACAGAAGGAGGGGAGATTTTGATTAGATACTAGAAAGAAATTCCTTACTGTGAGGGTGGTGAAACACTGGAACAAGATGCGCAGAGAAGTTGTGGATGCCTCACCCCTGGAGGTATTCAAGGCCAAGCTGGATTGGGCTTTAAGCAACGTGCTCTAGTGGGAGGTGTTCCTGCCCATGGCAGGGGGGGTTGGAACTCGATGACCTTTAAGGTCCTTTCCAACACTAACCATTCTGTGAGTTCATGATTGGCTTGCCTATGTGTGCAAGGATTTAAATAATTTAGTCTTGAGCTATTAAGTATTTAAGAAACTTTTTTTTTTTTAAGAGAAAAATGATGGCATTAACCATTCTTTACTTTTATATTCGTACTACATGGAACAAATACTCTGTATAATACTAAAGAGAAAACACGTGTGTAATGTCCCCCATTTAACATACTGCAACAATTAAGATGAAAGTGACTGCTCTGAAAAAAAGCATTAATTCTTTATGTCCACAGTGATGATGAATCCACTGGTCAAATTCTACCATTATGTATACTCTGCTTAAATTTGTCAGAGTAAGCTTGCATTAGCTGAAGATAACATGATTTTAGGGGTGAATGAGACACGTGATCTGAAATAACTAAGTTGCCCTGAGCTACATTCAGTTAGAATTCCAGTTTAGGAACATGTTAGAACTATGCTTTCAACCATATTTAACACCTGTTCTTCTTTCTATCAACGAAAATCTAAGAAAGTAGATGTTTATATTTTCTTTTACATATAAGACTTACTCAAATTTAACTGATAGTCTGATAATCTGAATCACTTGCTGGAGTCATTTTATAGCAAGTTTACAAAGCCTGTTAGTTCCAGTTATATACTCCTAACTAAAAATTTCCAACAAGAGAAGAAGCTACAAACCACATTTCCAATAGACCCGTATTTATCCTCATTTTGTTTTTTCCCTCTTCTAATGGAGTCTCTAGGTTACCTACCGTCTACAGGTGGTCTTCCACTTTGATACCTCCTTTTTCTTCAGGTTATTATTTGGGGAAAACATGCTCATTCTACAAGAAAGAACACACTCTTCTATATGTAATGTTAAATGTTTCATAACAGTAATAGTTTATTTTGAACAAAAAACTACTACAAAATCCTACTTCCTTCTTACTATTCATGTCTACTAGTAATGTCAGTAAGCAAGATAATGTTCACATTGATGACAAGATAACTTTCTAATAATCTAATGCCTGAGTTTGCACCTAAGTTTTGTTTTCTGTGAGTTATTTGTGGGATAATGCAATTTGAAGGTCAAAAACCATTCATATAAAGTTCTCAGTTTCTTTCTGCAAGCTGAAGAAACAAAAAGAGTTTAATCATATGAAAGAAACGGGATACCTAATATAGATTTTGAAAATAAGTTGAATATTGACCAGAAGCTGTGGAAAAAAAAAAGTTACAACATATTTTAAAAAATATTTTCTTTGATAACATCGTTTCTGTTTTTCATGGGTTATATAATTTCACACTCATGAGACTGTATATAGAGCTATTATGTGACAAAACCTCCCATGATAATAAAACAGACAAAATAGTAATGTATGTATCTACTCACTGTGGTGCTGATGTATAACCTGATGATTTGATTTTATTATGGAAAACCAATGGCTGATCTTTCACTGTGCTTTTCACTCCTATAGCAAAATAATTTCATTTTCATTAAAATGTTTTTTTAACATTATATTTTTAGAGTTAAGGTAGACAGTTAAGCTAGCACAGTAGAAATATTTGAAATATACATAAATTTCAAATATAATTTGAAATATTTTCTTAAGTTGCAAAACACATTTGTGACCAATCACTCTAAAATAATGATTATTGAGAAAATGAAAGAAATACGAACCGTTGCATTGCATAACATCCATTGTCTAATAATATCAATGAGTAGGAACTTCTTTAAACTTTGAATTAACAAAAAAATTGTTCTGAGGAAAGTTTTTCATCATTGATTCATAAAAGTGTTCTGTAGTTGCCTGTTGTATGCTTAGACTTTATGTGCATGAGCTATCATATATTCATACTTCATATTTGGAAGATGGAATGCATCTAAAGATTGTTAATAAACTGGCTGGTGGCTACACAGAAATGTTTGCATTTTTACATGTTTTATGTCATTAATAATGTTTGCATCTACACTGCTGTACTAAGAAGCCTGAAGGGTACCTCCAGCTCAAAACTAAATATGAGCATTTCATATTAGCAGAAAAACCTAATTAAATAAATGGTGTAAATGGGGAAATCTTGTTGATATTCCGAGGAAAAAAATCTTCATGTGCATTGGGAATGATATGCTGAGGATAGAAGCTCCTTCAACTCCCACCACCTATCCTTTCTCTTTACGCTGTTATGAGGCAGAAAAGGGTCCTTCCTAGGAAGTTCCAAGTGCCATTTGTCATAAGAGACCATAGCACTTCCCTACAGCACCTAATCTATCTGAATATTAGGTGTCAAGAAGGGTAATACAGGCATCAGTGCTGGGTAACTACATTAGCCTGGAATTCTAGCTACAGCACTGCAGATGAGTTCTCAAAATATCATAAAACTCTAAAGATATATACTTTGACTTTCTAACAGGTCCAACAAATGTATCAATATAATTTCTGCATGTATACAGCTACTAATACATTTATATCTTTATATATTTCCCAAAGATAATATATTCAATATTTCATAGGTATTTTTTAGATTTTACTTCACTGTTGCTAAGCAAAGAAGCTATAAGTACTTCAAAAGCAACCGGAAGTCAGAGCTTTGTTTCTTAAACAGTAGGACACTGAGGCAAAAATTAACTTCCTAAGCTTTCAAATATTAAGAAAAGATTATTCAGAACAATAAAATTAATCAAAACATGTAACAAAAATTGAGAATGAAATTAAGAATTATACAGAAAAATATATTGCATGTGTGGAAAAATAATGACTTATAAAAAATATAAACATTCTACACTGGTTAACACTTTGAAAGCCTACAGAAAGTTCTTGGGGGATTGATATTAGAGGAAGGAAAATACCATATTACCACCATTTTCACTACAAATACATATGTAGGAAATTAAATACTGCTAGAAGTATAAAATTCTTCCTATTAAAATAAAAATATAATGCGATATATATTTAAAACAGAAATAAAATACATTGATTGTGTTAGACACCAGACAGTGGTGAGTCAGTCACTTTTATTAAAAATATAACTTATTAATTTATTTCCAGATTGGTTTATACTTACCAAGTGTTTTACTAGAATGTTCTTTCAAGTTTTTCTTTAAACCTTTACACAATGGAGAATTTGTCAATAAAGAACACCTAAGTTATAAAACCAAGAAAAAAAAATATCAATCAATGCAATGGACAAAAGCATCAGACTAGGAATAGGTGTCAAAACCTCTCTTTAGATATTTGTATGTATATGTGATACCAATGAGATCTTCATACAAATCAGGCATAGTGGATTAGTTAGCAGCTCAGACACCTAGCAACACAGGTAAGACCTGGCCCTGACTAGATTCACAGACCATTGCATTTATGAATAAAAATAAAGTTACTCTGTACCTGGCGATAACTGATAGACTTTTTTTGTTTCCACAAAGCAGAAAATCACTCTGCTGAGTTCTCACCAATGCAGCAAGGTTAACTTCCAACACAGCAATCAAATCTTCAAACATCGAGGTGATCAAGCATAAAACCTGCAGCAATTATACCATAAAATAAATTTCCATTTACTTCATAATTCAAGCTCCAAAATGAAACATTTATAATGGAAAATGAAATCACCATGTGTCATTTATGAAAATTAGTCCAAAATATCCATGGGTTTAGTCTTGCAGAGCATTAAGTAGTAAGAAGTGTTTAATGCTATCCTTCAAAAATAGGCTCATGTTGCTTAAATATGTGTCTTAACAGACTTGCATAGCTAACGGTCATAGAAATTTTAATACCTTCTACAATAGACTTATTTCTACAGTAAGAATTGTGAGAAAAGAAGCACACATGGAGGGAAGATTGGTTTCAGAGACAGGTTGAGAACATGGTAAGAACTAAATTTAAAACAAAATCCTTTAAAACAAAACTCTATTATATTAAATACATTAAAAGACCCAGATTCAGCTCACTTCTGTATGAAAACTGCAACGTAACAGAGCATACAAACAGAAATGTCTTTCACTTCTTTAAAAGCACTGTAATTGAATTTCCACAGAAATTTTCAGAGATTTCTTGGAAACATTCAAAAGCAGTTCATCCTAACATTTGTTTGAGAAACAAGGTGTAACAATGCATTTATCTTTTTTCCCTAAAAAGATTGCCTTTGCTCTCCCAATGGTCATTCTTGACATTCAAAGTTTCAAAGTACACACCGTAAAACATAAAAAACCAATTCATTATGTGCTTATTAATCACTTTGATCAGTACACAAATTGTCTGAGCTTTAAAACTACCCAGCTATGTAAATTAGCAGATTCCATAAAGAAGAATTGACCCTTTCCAGAGAAACTACAGTATAATTCCCATGAAGCAAAACAAATGTGTACATTAATCTGTAAACAAAACGCATAATTAACACTTCTTGACAATAACTGGAAATGTAGGAATTAATTACATCCATGTTTACTGTATACTTACCTTTCCATTAACTGTTTTCTGTGTTAATGCACACGATCCAGCAAACTGAATGCTGAGGTCACTGTAATCTTTGCCAAAAAGAACATAGTGTTATGAAATTGTATTTGCAATTCAAATGAAAAAGCTATCACTAAAACAGGAAAAAAATTACTCATACTAATTTGATACCACGATAATCCATTGTCTTCAGTGTACATCCTTCTAGTTTATGCCCACATTATAAAGTAGGACTAGAATAACATTCCTTGTATTAACTTTCAAAAACTGCAAAATTAGATAAAATTTCACTGCTAGTCACTACAGAAATCTAGCATTGACACATCTTCTGAGGCGTCAGCAATGCCAGAATAAAATATGAAAATGAACTAGAAAAATATATTTTTAAAAACCCACTTAGTCTCTACAGCATTCTGCTCTTTCACGAGCTAATTCTTACTCTATTTATATTCAAGGAGAGCAATCACGTTATGATGTAGTCAGATATTTTATTATCATACCTTTGTAAGATAAAAAGCCTTCTAATTCAAAGTTTGCCAGGTTAATTATTAACAGGCCAGTGGAGGTTCCTATCCAAAAATAGGTAGCATTCTGGGCAGAAGGTCTATTAAAAAAGGAGAACAAATTATTTAAGTATGATAAAAAAGCTTTACTTATTACCATACAAGACACTCTCAAAATATCTTTTTTTAAATACTTGTTTACCAATCCCAGGATGGCAATAATAATAAACCACACCCAAAAATAATATTTTAAATTTACAGATTAGTGTTTTTTTTTTAAATCTGTAGCTCAAAATAAAAAGTTTCTATTAAATGATGAAGTTTTGAAAGCTAAGAATAGAATACAATCCTTGATCTATATAAGTGCTCAGGGCAAATATAAAACAGCCTAGAAGATACTTTTCTTCAAATATTACTTATGTTTGTGACAGAGACACTTTAAAAGTGCTGTATGCCCAAAAAGTAAATTCAAACAAAGACACAAATCCACATCTGATCTTATGTTTACTGCCTGTAATATGAAGATACAAAACCAGTGAAATTTAAGGTGCATTATACCTAGTTAAGGTATAAGACAAAAAGCAGAAAAAATGAAGGGGGAGTGGGGGGGGTGGGGGAACAGACAAGCCTAGAATGTCTGTCTCAACTCCATACTTGGTGGCAGTTGTACTTCAGTAAGGTAGTGAAATCCATCCTTTGCAAAAACAGAGTAGAACACCTGGTTACAGTTTCAGTCTACACCTTCACAGAAGAAAAATGTTATCAAGCATAAGATGATTATAACAAAATAACAGTTCTCATTCTTAAAAAAATAAAAATGTTTTGATACTATAGTTAATGAAAATTGAAAATTATGAAAAATGAAATCGTGGTCATGAAAAATGAAATCATGGTCAACATCCTGGTTTCAGCTGGGACAGAGTTAATTTTCTTCCTCCTAGCTACTGTGTTTTAGATTTAGAATGAGAATGAGGAGATGACACATATCGTTGTAGTCCTTGTGTAATAATGGTTACATTAAGTGAAGGACTTTTCAGCTTTCCATAGAAGCTGACAGGGAGCATAGACCCAAGCTGGTCAAAGGAATACTACATATACATCATGCTCAGTACATAAGTGGGGGTATGCTGAGGAGTAGGAATCATTGCTCAGGACAGGCTGGGAAATCAAGCATTGGGTCATGAGAGCAATTACATTGGATCATTTTATTTTGTATATTCTATTATTATTTTCTCTTCAGTTACTGTCCTATTAAACTGTCTTTATCTCAACCCACAAGGTTGTTTTTCTCCTTTTTCTCCCTCCTTTCCCTACCCTTCTCAGGAGGTGCCTGTTGGGGTTGGGGGATGGGAGATGGGAGAGGGAGTGAATAGCTGCATGGTCCTAGTTGCTAATTGGATTTAAAATACAAGAATATTTTAATACATTTTCCAAATAAGAGTGCATAGACTTACTGGTTTGATTTGTAAACTCAGACAAGGGTTGAAGTAAGGGTATAGAAAAATACAAAGCTGAAACTTGGCATGAAAATACTCACCACTGTGGCTTAATACATTTTAATTAAAAACAAACAAACAAACAAAAACCCAACCCAACAACCCAACCCAACACTCCCCCCCCAAAAAAAAAAAACAACAAAAATACCCACAAAAAAACCAACAAAAAAAACCAACAAAAAAACCAAAACCAACAACCCAGAAACAGTCAAATATTTTAAAAAACAGATGGTGAAAGACAGTTTCAGTTATGGTTTGTTATACTTTTATGTGCTCTAAGTAGTTTTATTTGTGTTTTGCACTACTTTCATGCATGGTTGTAAGAGACTGATTTAATTGGTGAATTATTTGAATTACTTATAAAGAAGTGTCATTATAAAGTTATTATGAACAATGATAACTAATATATACAGTAATAAAATGCCATCTTCTGTGATGAAATTACTCAACATCACAAAGCTTAGGAAAGTATGAGACCCATAATGTTTTGGACATCCTTGTTGCAAAACTGTTTCGTTGGTGCACTTCATTGTAGGCAGGAAAACCAGCAAAACAGGTATTCCTCAGTTGTTCAGACAAGTCTGAACCACCTGCTAAAACCAATACACGGTACCTTAAAAATTAAATTAAAAATACTTCTAAATGCAAAACTCTAAAACTGAAAGATAATGGAACTACATTAATAGTAAGAATTTAATGGCCATGGTTGTTTCCAAGCAGAAGAAAACCTCCAAATCTGATACAACAGCTGAAAGAGTAAATAGTCCTCAGATGTACAATGCCAGGCAGTATCAGATGGGTATTGGAAAATGATGTTACCTCAATTCAGAAAATTATTTCAATTAACCTATTACTGTGGCTCCATTTCAGACAATTGTATCCAAAAAAGGCATTGAAAAATAAAATAGATTGAATTTCATAAAAAAGTTCAGAAGTAAATATTAAAAATGTTGCAGGAATCATGCTTTATATACAGTGCAAATTACTTTATTCAGAAATGCTGAGATAACTTGTTCATGAGCTATAATTTGCTGTGCAAGGAGGGAACTTGATATCTGGTTCTAGAGCCAATAACTGTACATGAAAATAGGGTCATTCAGATAAGGTATAAAATTGAATGAATCAGTTGCTGGAAAAATTAGCTAGAGATGTACTAACATCTTCATAACTGGAAAACTAGACACTTTTTAAACATGTATTGTAGTTCAAATCAAACCTACAGTTCTGATGAAACTGTATCCATTTAAGAGTGGTATTATACAAGTAAAGAGACTAACTGTAATAATTCATCTTCTGGCCTTAGAGTTCTGACATTCTATTAAAGTATGTCTGAGATTCATATCTTTAAAATCACGATTTCCTTCCTCTCAATCATAGTCCTTCTGAAAATGTAAGCATTGTGAAAATAAGTACTTTGATTTGACAAAGACAAACAAAATGATCCAGGAATACTGCATATTTTTTGCTTCTGTTTATCAAAAATTGTTTATATATCTAACCAGAGGATTAATAAGTTATACTCGTATAACCCACCATAGACAAAGGGGTGGAACAAGTGTTTCCTAAAACATGATGTGGCCAATAATTTATCCAAATGACAGTTATAAGTAACAACAAAGCCAAGTTCTTCTATGAAACAGCTCTTGTGGCAGTATCCTGAACAGGTCCCCAGGTGCCTTATAATATGGTTAAACTCTTCAGGAAAGAAAAGCAATGCAAGGATTATTTTAGGCATGTCTCTACCTGGTCAACCAATTTCATGGGAATTACATGCTTTGAAATGTATGTCTCTCTGACAGACATTGTCTAGAACAGGTTATGTAGTTCAAAATTTACTAAAATTTGGAAGGCAAACTGACACAGGCACACAGCAACTACATCAGACTTATCTCCTTAGGAAAGAAAAATTTGGCCAAATAAATATGGCCTTTTCGTTCTCATTGACGACTTAATTATTTTTTTAGTTGATCTTCCCTGATCAGCTAGTATCAATAGCTGTTAAAATACCTAATCCCAACGACATTTTTATAAAATTATTTTTCAGACTAGATACCAGTTTTAGCTTTGTAACACTTTTCGTATATTATCCGCCTAAAAGTGGGCCACCAAAACTTGCAGATCACTAAATACATTCTTTGATATTCCTATTGCATTCTTTAAAAAATAGTGAGTAGCAGTGAAAGTAATCCAAGAACAAACAGGAACTCCTAGGAATAGATTCCAGCGAAATATTTGATGTAATTTTAAAGGACTTACATGTTTTCTTCATTATGGAAACATACTAAAAAGTCACAGTGTTCAATTAAGAGGATAGGCAATGACATTTCTACTGATCCTTCTGGTCTCCTGTTGTTCGTTTTGCAGAGCTTGGAAGTATTTTGCCCTTCACCTGCGAAATACAATCAGCAATACTAGCTATGAAAAAAAAAACAGTGAACTAAGGGAAACAGATAGGATTTAAGAGAGAATTAGAAGTAGTAAAGTTGCATGAACTAATATGACACTCCAAGTTTCTATTTCAAAAGATGGATATATCTTAAGAGCTAGACCTCTTGAAATATCTTTCCTCATTATTATATTATTTTTAGTACCACCTTCTTTCAAATACATAAACTCCAAAAAGCCTACTTAAGGACTGAAAAGGAGTCAGTGGAATTTAGGTGTGTTCATCTCAAAAAGTGATTCTGAAGACATATTCCAACAACCCTTAAATACAGCAGATACCTTTCTACTTAGCCTGAAAATTCCTTTGAGACTAAAGTTACAATATAATCCAAAAACAAGATGGAAAGACACCTCAGTTTCATCTTTCCAAGTAGTCTCCAATCCATTATGCATATGCAGTTCACACCTAGGAACCATTCAGGATTAGGCACAGACACTACACCACTCTCTTTCAAACATCCAAAGACAAAAAGTGACATCCATATATTTTAAATAATAACAAAAAATGTAGTTGTTTTTACCACTAGGTTAGGAGTTACTGAAGCTGGTACCCTAAGTAGCTAAGAATGCAGAAGCCAGAGAAACCAGATCTGCCTTTCCCTAAAGAAAACTCACTTTTTCTTGCCTTTAGGAAGATCTCAGCTCACTTCAGCTAGTGTGCAGGCAGTCTGAATGTCTCATTTGAGAACGTGAAACCACGTTGCTGAGGTTACCAGTGCAGTCTTTAAGGACTTTTAAGTACTCTATGTTACAACTAGAAATATCACGGCTAGAGAAGTATCATATCATGGAGGCACTGGTACGGATTTAAAACAAACAAGCAAACAAAAAAAGATTCCTAAAGGCATCAAAGGTAACTGAGAAATATTAATCCATTTAAACAATAGACAGATTTTTGGGCACTAATGCTATTCTCACTGAAGCCTTCTGCAACGAATTCAATAAAACCTAAATCCTTAATAGTTCACATCATGCACATCATGTTTTATAAGCAGTTGCATTGGCCAAGATTTTATTACAGACATACATGCATAATATTTTCCAGATATGCCAATTCTGAATTTTATATCAGCTTCAGCAAGAATTCCATGCCACAGTCTCAGACTCATAACTCTAGCACTTATAATAAATTCTCGTGATATAAAAAGCACACTATCAGTAGCCATTAGCAACTAGAATATACCATAAACAGCATTCTAGGAGCACTGTGCTACCTATTTCTTTTCCAGATTTCCACACTTTATTACAGAATTTCTCTTGCTCTTTCTTTAAGTTGATAAGTGCTATGCAGCGGTAATTATGATCACTGATTAAACTGAAGATCCAAAGCTGCAAGAAAAAGAAAAACAATGGCAGTAAGCTTTAGACACTAAACATAAAGCTTACATGAATACAAACTAAAGATCCAATACTTAAAACTGTTGATGTAACTAATGAATTTCTCTATCTAGAATCTTACCTTGGAACAGAAATTCAATTATATGCATTTTCAAGATTATCCATATGCTTATGTCTTGGAAAAAAGCTCCCCACAGACTATTTCCCACAATTAGAAGTCACAGGTAACCTGTATGCAATTGCTCACTGAGTCATGTAAATCAATTTAATTTATATATTTTTCTTTTCAGGCACCACTATCGTTAAGTCTTTAATTTTCTTCACAATACACTGAATGGTAACACTGAAGGAAAACAGCAGGAAAAACTCATATAAATATAACCTTAACAATAAGGAGTTGGTGAAATGCACATTCATCTTCATCACATTTTGATTAGAATTCCAACATGCTGAAATCATCTCTCCCATTTATTACCAAGTGTTCATTCCTTGATCAAAATAGGATAATCCTATTTTTCACCTTTTTTTTTCTTTTAAAAGACATATTCATAACTTCTCAGTGTACTCTTACATAATCACTGATTCTGTTCTTAAAAGCTCTCCTGGTTTTCAGGAAAAGGTTTCCATTTTTTGTAATAGTGGTCCTATATGCCATATATGTTTTATGCTCAAAGCATTGAATTATGCTTACTAAAATAACTGTTTGGGTATTTTTATAGACAGACACATTAATAAGAATTGACTGTTTCAACATAGAGACTAAGTTTAATGGGTAATTCTTACCTGTCCATCAGCACATCCAGTGATAATCTGTTTATTTTTGTCATCAATTAGAAGACTTAACAAAGGAGATGCTGTTTCAAAAAAAGATAAAATTATTTCCAAATTAGAGACTTAATTAGAATACACGATTCAAAATTTAGTCATCCTATTCATGAAGAAAAGTGAAAAAAACCCTGACTTCAATTCTTATGGTTGCCCAATGTTTCATGTGCATTAGCCTTTGCACTGCTCAGGACTTTCCATTTGTAGGTCTGTGGCCCATCTTCTGCCCAAGCTGCCATGGCAGTGGCTTTCTGCAGCCTTTCACTCAAGTTGCTGTGGCAAGGTTTTCAGATCACCTGTGGCAGTTTTCCCTTGTTGTTTCCATGTTGTTAGTCTCACGGTCTTAGCACCTGCAAAACTTGATACTGTGGTTAAGGCAGGTTTTCAAGGGAAGACATTTCCCCAGGCAACTAGGAAGGAATTGTCCCTTCTTCCTCTCCTTTCCTACCATGTGGTTTAAGCTTTTATTTTACATGAGGTCATCCAATAATATGTATACATAAAGCTTAACAACAAATTTTCATGCAGCTCGTTCGCTCAGTGTGTGCTCCAAACACCACTAACACCACCACAAGCAGGAACAACCAATGGGGAGCTCAAGCATGTCCTTTTGAAAAATGTATGGCTCCTGAAGGGAATCTGCTATTGGAGGGTGTGGGTTCTGCTGCACTGAAGACAATGCTGTCTTCCTCTTCTCTCCTTTTGCTCTTATCTTCCCACAAAAGTAGTTTTCACCTTTCAAGTGAGTATATGTGATCAGCTGCAGACATTGCTTATACATCTACATATGGCATAGCATTTCCTTCCATGTCATATACAAAGCTTGAAAGAAAAGAAGCATGTAGTACTCAAAAAGTGGAACTGTACCTATGAAACAACAGAGCTCCATTCCTATATCTCAGTAAATGGCAAGTTACATCCACACCCTGTACAAAAAGTGCTGTTTATGAAAATATATTAAAACTAACTACCCAGAAGCATACTTTAAAGGAAAATATATTTTCTACTGGTTTTAAAGAATAATATGTTTACTACTACCTAGTCTAATAGAATTGTTTTCACTAAACCAATTAACTACTTCTATAATAATTCTATGTTATTGTTTAAAGATAAAGGATTTTTTTGTTAGGAAAAACTATGTATAAAAAGAAAAACTTACTTGTTAATACTCCTGACTGATATATTAACTGACCAGTAGAATAGTCCCACACCTTTAGAGAAAAAAAAAAAAAAAAAAAGATAGGCACCTACTGAAATTTTTAAGAAAGATGGAAACTTTAATGGCCATCATGTGGTGAAAACAGAAAAATGCAGCTGTTGAAAGTGATGCAATATGGTAAGGATTTTTTTCCAGCATTTTTTTTCTAAGTACATAGGGCTTTGATTAATTTATAAGTATCCACAGTGAAAGAGGTGAAATTCATCTGATACGGATACACAAAGTAACTATAAGTGCTTGATTCTTAGGTTGATCTCTTGGTGACTTAAGCCAAATTAATGAAAAGACATACTAGACATACTGGTTCTAGATTTCACACAGGGAGCTTGCATAATTTCACAATTTTCATATTGGGCTCTGGGATAAGATGTCATTAATAATAGAGATACTTATTCTGATCTATAGACCCGCGTATAAGTCAACTTCCATTATTAACAATGCTGTTTCTGAGTGACACATTCTATGCTTAATAGTTGATTAAGAACCCTAACTAAAACCAAATTTTTCCTCTCATGTTGTTACTTCTATGAGCCATAGTCTCCACAAGTACTTCCACTACATTTATCATAGCTGTCACAGCTGGGATTGAAAAACTTACAGCCAAACAGTCAGTCCCTGCTTTCTGAATATGGCTGTGAGCCACAGTTTAGCTCCCGAGCTTTTCTTCACGCTCATGATTCATTTCTCCCTGAATGTAAACATCTTTCTTGTGAAAAGCTGATTCCTAAGACCTTGTTTCACAAATTTATCTGAAGAGACTGTCATCTGTTTCACTTCTTTAGCCAACTAAAAGGGCTAGGGGAATACAAAGTTTTGGACACTGCAAGTCGTGCGATCACAGGAGCCAACTATTACAGATTCCAGCATGGCTGCCCTCAGAGAATTACCCCTTATCCGCAGAATCAGGCAAAGAAAATAAAACTCGAAGACTGACTTACTAAATTGTTTGAGAGATTTGCAAAATATTTCCATTTACTTGTCATTTTAGTCCCAACATTTATCAGGTTAAAAACCAAACAAACAAAATAAAACTCAAATAACACTAATTCATTAGGATTTTGTATATTTTATCAAGTCTTCATTAAATTCATATGAAGAATATAGATCTTTTCCTTCAGTATTTTAACCTTGATTTAGTTTCTTGGATCAACATAAACTAAAGAAGAAGCAATCAGAAATTCAGAATTACAACTCTTTCCTAAAATTCCAATTGAATCTTTGTTTTTGTTTTTGTTTTTGTTTTTGTTTTTTGTCAAGACCAGGACAAAAATCAAAACCATGTTGTCTTCGGAACAGACAGTTACATAAAAACTGAATGTAGGAATAAAAAAAAAAAAAGGGCAAATAAAAAAAAATCCTTTGATATAGCAAACATTAACTTTAGCTTATAGAACCAAATGTTGGGCTATGTTTAGAATCACATAGACGACAATCAGTAGTAAACTAAATTGTACCTAATCAAAGTACCCACCCTGACATCTCTTGGAAGATACATATGGGTTCACACAGGCTCCTTGTTTCCCCTTACTATCAAATTGTCTTCAATTGTTGTCACGCACAGCAGTAACATCTATGGTGTCATTGTATAAGATGTCTGGCAAAAAATTCTACCAGTGTGCAATAACTCAGTCAATTGCATACAGTAGTTGCATACAGCTCAAAATTCTCAAAAGCTAAAATTGCAATGTCAGCAGACTCAAAGTGAAATACTTTCATTCTGTTCAGCATAGCTGAAACATTTCAATTACAGCCAAACTGATAAACATATTTTATTTTATTACCATTTGGCAAATTATAATAACCACCAAAGTTAACACTTCACTGTAAAAAGTTCTGAATATACAAAACCTGGATCATCCTTTTCAAAAAGAGTAAATAATTTCCCAAGCAACTCTAAGAACAATGTCCTGATCTCTATGAAGTCAAAGGCATTTTTTGTTAAATCTTCAGAGAATATTTAAAGGGGTAAAAAAAGACTACAACGCATTACTGAATATTTTTTTAAAGTGCAGCTCTACAATTTCCTTGCCTTAAAGGTTCTGTCTTCTGACACTGATATAAGCATATTTTTCTCCCATGTGCAAAACTCAGCAGCTGTCACTGGAGCCAGGTGGCCATCCAATTCAGCTAGTACAGCTTCATTCTGTGATTAGTCAAGTCAAAATAAAAACAGATTTCAAAGTAAAAATTACAATTAGTTAAATATTATAACAATAAATAACAGTTGCTTAAAAAAATCAGGTTTTGATACAAAATATTAATTCAATAAGTTTTCTCTTACAGAAACTACAGCCCTGTATATCATCCTGCTGCAAACCCACTACACATTACATTTGCCTCTTCAGGATGAATGACATAGGAGTAATTGTTCAGATGTCTTCAGAATGTTTTCTTCTTCTAAGTAATTGAGATTTTGTTTCATTTCAACTTTTTAAATGAATTCTTCTGTCTGGTATATCATTCTATGATCAATCATAATTTCAAATTTATTGTCATCACTATTAAAAAAATGGTTTTGCTTAATTATACTGGCATTTCTGTATCATTATTTTATTTCAGAGTGAACAACTTAAAGAAATACCAGCACCACAGCTATAAAGAACGGTATCTCACCTTTGCACTTAACATGTAGATGCGATTTCCAGCACATACTGCCACTTGTTGATCATCCAGGCTAAATCTCACATGAAGCACCATTCCCAAAAGAGTTCCTATAACAATTCCTCGAGGTGATAAACCTGCAGCAAATTTATTGTTATTGAGACAATGAAATATAAAACTCTGGTGCAGTGAGATCCTTAGAAACTTTGCATAGCAGTTATTTAACCACAGCACTATCCCAGTTTCTGTCAAAGAGATGCACAGAACAACCTATAGTTTAATTATACCCACCTATTGGAAACCAAAGTACAGAACTATGCACAAGCAGGATTCCTCCCTCTGCCTTTTTGCCTAGATAGGATCTGATAATCCTCAAGATACTAACAGTAAGTGTGCACATCAAATCATACTTCCATCAAAAACTGCAAGTGGTAGGACTTTTGGAGTAGAGAGCCCAGGACACTGGAGAACCCAGTAGAGGTTCTTCATTTTGAAGGCAAGAAATCCTAACTAAAGCTCAGCAAAACAACTTTTTTAAAATTTTCAACATACTTTTGTTTCAGGATAATATCCCATCAAGCAAGAAGGACTTTCATTCTCTTAGTTTTAATTCTTCTATGGGAAAAGGCTGAAAGAGGAAGTATACCACTAAAGACAATTACAGAGTCAGATGTTAAGATTAGCTTTGAGAACAGGCTCATGTTTCAACCATGACTTCATTCTGGTCATCTCACTGGTTCAAGCAGCCTGGTTTCTGCATATCCTTATTTTACAATGCCACATTTAACCATGTGAGGAGATTTTGGACATCTCCTTAAATTTTAGCATTTCTTAGGCAACAAATTAGTAGGATATAGCTATATGTGTCTTTTTCTAGATTTTATCCTGGATGCAATGGAGCATTTCTACAATTGATTAATGTGTCAAGATCTACCAAGATGGAGAGATGGATGACACAAAGAACTCCCTAACTTCCCCCTTGGAAAAAACATGTGAAGACAATGCAGAGTACAGAGAAAGACTACACAGAATTGCCAAAGTACCTGTGGATAGAGAGGAAAAAAGAAAGACAGAGCAGCAGCAGAGAACCTGAGTTTCAAATGTCTTTGTGTTAAAGCTACACAAACTTCTTTTATGCTACTAGCTATTTACAACTTCCATATTTCTCTATGTTACTCTTATATGGTTTAAAATGTAATAATGTTATTTATTATAAAAGCACTTCAGAAGTTCATTTTTCTTTACAACATTAATTTTCATAACATGTAGATTTGAAAATTCATTGTGGAGTAGAACTTCTGATTTCTTTGTGTTAGGTCGTCATCACTCTCTGTCACTCATGCACTCTCCTCCCAAATCAGAGGCCTTGTTCCTCCACAAGCGTCAACTGTGTTGCAGACAGACGCAGGAGAGGCAGGACTAGACAGGATATAAAGCACTAGTTCTACAGATATCCCAGAATGAGTAGCGTTTAGTTGTTTCATGCTTAGTTATGTAGTGCTGATATGATTAAAAATTTTTGCTGTGTCTTTTATTTCACAGCCTTTATTTCACGCTGCCTTTGCAGTGCTTCTCTGCGCTGCCTCGGGCGCTGCCCGCACTCTCCTGGTCCCGCACAGCACCTTGGCCAGCTCCCGGGACCTTCCGCTCGCCGCGGCGGGGGCTGCACCCCCGGGGCTGCGGCCGCTCGGCGCTCGGGAGCCCGGCGGCTGGCAACGGGGGGTCTTCTGGAAGGCGCGGTGACCAGACTGCCTGGACTACGGGCCTGATTCAGCTTGGCATTGCAACAGACAAATGAAATGCTATTTGTCACTGTTAGGGCTTCTGAATCTGTGACTAACGCATGCGACTCCAAAATAACTTTTTTTTCTAGCAGCAGTAGTGGAAGAAAAGGAGGTCTTGGGGAGTTCTCTTCTAAAGTGACCATAGCTTGGAGACTGGCTCTTGTAGGAGGTGGTGAGTGATTGTTTTTGCATCACTTCCTTTATATATATATATATAAAATACATATATGCTATACGAATAATACTCTACCGTTTTGCACTTTCTTCACGCATTCATCAATTTCCCACACTATTACACGTTCACGAGAAGCAGAGCAGACAAGAAGTGGATTGCGTTTACTTCCAAATGATATTGCAGAAATTGAGTAATGATGTCCTGACAGTTGCAATGGCTGACAAATGCAGATAAATGAAAGTGAAATGAGGCACTTCAAACTAAGATTATGAACAATACAGTATTACAAAGGCATAACATTATCAAAACAACTGTGTTTTCTTTACTGTTTCAAAAATCACTTAATCAACTACAATGTAGCTGTTGCGAGTCTGTCTGGGATGGAGTCAACTTGCTTCATAGTATCTTGCATGGTGCAGTGCTTTGGGTTTGGTCATGAAAACACTGTTGATAGCACACTAACGTTTTGGCTGTTGCCAAACAATTCTTGCACAGCGTCAAGGCTTTCTCTTTTTCCCACTGTGTCCCTGCTCTCCAGCAAATACAATGGGTGTGCACAGTGGGAGGGGATAGCACCAGGACAGCAGACCTGAAGTGGCAAAGTGATATTCTCTGCCATATGATATTGTGTCAGCAATAAAACTAGGGTATTGGATGAAGACGATGTTGGGGGGCTGAGGGTTTGTGTTCTAAGCTGACCATTGCCTGAAGCCTTACTGAGGTTTGGTCTGCTTGTAGGGGGTGACGAGTATCACTTCTTTTGTCCTCTTTCCTTCACTCATTCAATTATCTTTATCTGGATACGGGATTTTTTCTCACTTTTCCCCATCCTATTCTCTCTCGCACTCCACTGAGGAGTGTGCAGGAGACTGGGTGGTGGCTTAGCTGCCTGCCAGGTTCAACCAACTGCGACAGGTTATATTATTCTAATCTCAATAACAATGGTCATAACAAAGGCTATGTTTTCCCAGCATTGAAGTGAAACATGACACTCCTACACAACCCCCAAATATTTGGTTTATAGCTTCCCTTTTAGTCTCCTTCTGAACTAATAGCCTATAAAAAGACATATTCGGTTTTACCTGAGCAGTCGCGATATTCCAGACGCATAACTCATTGCGATTCAAAGGGAAAGCACAGTGATGTTGGCTACACGCCAGCTGAACAAGGGACTCTGACACTTTGGATTTAAACAAGTGCCTTTCGCAGACCACCTCAGGATTGCAGCCCCCTTCAGCCGAACAGCGGTCCCGGCCACTTTCCATCCTGCGCCTGACACGGGCCCCGCGGGGAAAGCCCCACAGGGGCCGGTTTCGCCTCGCCGGCTGGGCCCTTACCGCCTGGCAGCGCTGGGGTGCCAGGGCCAGGCAGCCGGGAGGCACCGAGGGCGCGCCCGGCTCCGCGGACCCCGCTCTTGCCCGGCCCCACCGCCCNTTTCTCCTAAACGTTTCTCTTTCTCCTAAACGTGTTGGTGGCGTCAAGGGGCCGTCGCCCTCCTCCACCGGACCCAGAAAGCAGCGCGGGCAGCAGGTCGAGGCGGCCGTTCTCCCCACTCTGTTGCACTCCTGTGAGACCCCACCTGTAGCCTCCAACTTCGGGGACCCCTGGCACAAGGCAGACACCGGCCTGAAAGAGCGAATCCGGAGGAGGCCTCCAAACGCCTCTCCTATGAAGAGAAGCTGAAAGGATTGAGGTTGTTCAGCCTGGAGAAGAGAAGGCTCTGGGGAGACTTCACTGCGGCCTCTCAATACTCAAAGGGGCTTATAAGAAAGATGGAGAGAGACTTTTTTTACCAAGGCCTGTAGGGACAGGACAAAACCATTAAAAAACTATTTTAAACTGAATGAGGATAGATTTAAATTGCATGTAAGGAGGTAATTTTTTATAATGAGAGTGGTGAGACAGTGGAACAGGTTGCCCAGAGAAGCTATGGATACCCCATTACTGAAGGCATTCAAGGCCATGTTGGATGGGGCTTTGAACGTGAAAGATGAGCTGCCACTGGACTGAGCACCAGCTGCATAGAGATAACCTGATGCACAGCATATGGCAGTATTTCTTTTCTGAACTGTGACTCGTGGCTGAGAATAGTAGAGAAAAAAATTTACTGTGATACACTGATGACAATTTTCATGAGTGATACAGTCATGAATGTGTTATGACAGTTTATTCATCAGCAAAGAAAGATAAATGCTGATACAGAAAAAATGGTGTTCAAGCAGGCAAACTTGTTCAGAACTTGTTCTGAAACATGTTGGGGCTGTATCTGTGTTTAGTACACTTTTCCCCAACGCTTTTCACTGTAGTTTATTTTCTGACCAACTAGAACTTAACTGTCTACTGCCATGAAAGACAAAAAGAAAAAAGTTTCTATAAATACATTAGCAACAAACTTAGGAAAATTGCCCTTTCAATGGGTGTTGCTGCTCCTCAGTGTTTCCACCAATATGACAAGAAGCAGATTTCTGCCCTGTTGGTAGGAGGTGACACTTGCATGGGAACACAAATTAGTTTACAGTCAGAAATTTACGACACCACACCCCCCTGAAAGGTGCCTCCTGGTGATGCTCTGTTTCTGCGCAAGACAATGCTCCGAAACGAGCTCGGCTCCAGCACGTTCCCACAGCGCGGGTACCCACCCATTTCAAACGGAGCTGACAGCCACGTCAGAGAGAAAAAGAAGGCTTAACATTTCAGGGCATTTTAGGGAAACACCATGTGTTTCTTTATCACGTCATGCTTTTGCGTTCAATGGTATGTTTCTGTTGGTCTCGATATTCAATCGCTGTAAGAATGACTAAATAATAGAGATTTAGCAGCTTTAGTATTTGCATGTGTTTAAGGCGGCTGCTAAGCCTGTTTAGAACATTGTGATTGATTTCGATAAGGCTCAAATTTAACCAAATCCACATTTGGCAGGAGTTCGGGGGTGCGCGTGCCCGTGTCCGCTACTACCGGACGGGCGCCAGGCCCCGCGTGGGAGCGCGTGTCCCGCGTTGCCATGGCGCCACTGCCCGCTCTCGCGAGAGCG